>LR550297.1:0-75637 GCA_900536415.3 Caenorhabditis sp. 38 MB-2015 | reverse complement strand
TCTCTATCTCTCTATCTCTCTATCTCTCTATCTCTCTATCTCTCTATCTCTCTATCTCTCTATCTCTCTATCTCTCTATCTCTCTATCTCTCTATCTCTCTATCTCTCTATCTCTCTGATTTTTTTGTCAATATTTTTCCAATCAAAATTTCTTTTCTTCACATTCACAAAAGTGTTTTGATTCGTCATATGTAATATGACTCATTTTTATGTTTTTCTTTTGTCCCCGAAAAATTCCACGAAAAAATATTTTTTTTCCAGATGTCTCTTCGCAAATTTATTCAGTCTGGAATCCAGGACGTTCTGGTGAGTTTTATTTTTGTCCGGGAGAAGTACAAAAGTTATAAAATATTATTTTTTATCATAAATATTGACTCAAAAAACAAATAAATAGGCTTTCCGGCCGGTTAGATAAAAACTTATGTGTTTGTTTATTTTTTTTTACAAAAAAAAACAGATATAAAATCGATGAGTTTCTTTTTGTCTGCTTCTCTGCTTATCTTGTTGGTTTTTTTATTGTTTTCTCTTTTTTTTTGAGTTTCGAAATTTCGTTCAGCCGCATTATCATATTTATGGAATGTACTATGAAACGTATCTGAAACTGTAAAATTTTTCAAATCTGAAATTTTCGAGATTTAATTATATGTTTTAATTATAGCAAGATATTGAAATCTACTATAAAATTAATCTGAAACAGAAAATTTTGAATTTTCGGTGCTTCGAAAGCTATGTGATTTGCCCACTATGCCATCAGTTTTGTAATTTTTTATGAAACATATCTGAAACAGTAACATTTTATCAAACTTGGTGTTTTGAAATAGCGTGTCTACTTTTTCATAACAAATTGTCTCAAAATTGCCTTCCTACACAGACATCCAAGCTAAAGCTAAAGTTTGGAATCTACTATAAAATTAATGTGAAACAGCAAATTTTTTAATTTTGTGTTACAAAAAAAAATCATATTTCACCGTGACTTCAGCTTTTTAATTTTAGATAAAAGTTGTCTGAAACAGTAAATTTTTTAAACCTGGAATTTTTGAAAAATATATTTTTGACGTCAAAAATATCTTTCTTTCTTAACAACCTAATATGATGATAGAATCACTATAGCTGCATTTTAGAAATTCACTATGAAACGTATCTGAAACAGTAACATTTTCAGAACATACGTTTTCGTAGTGAATTTTTTGAACTTTCATTTTACGTATGCTAGTATTCGGATAATTATAGCGTATCTACTATAAAATTAATCTGAAATAGAAAAAGTTTTAGTTTTGTGTTTCAAAAAAAATCTGTTGATTATTTTCTATATTTTCAGCTTTGTAATTTTCAATAAAACTTGTCTGAAACAGTAATTTTTTTCAACCTGTATTTTTGAAAAATAGATTTTTTGAGGTCAAAAATACCACAAATCTTTCTTTCTGTCAAATCGTACGATTACTATAGCTTCAGGTTTGAAATGTATTATAAGGAGTATCTGAAACAGTGAAGCTTCTCAGAAATTTCGATCAAGTTTATCTGAAATCCACGTGTCAAAATTTCGTCTGAGAATTTCATTTTCTATAAGAAATCGCAGAGATATCAAAGTGTTAGTTTTGAAACATCTTATGAAACTCATCTGAAGCAGTAAAATTTTTCAAATCTGAAATTTTCGAGATTTATAGCTCAAATTTGGAATCCACTAAAAATTGAATTGAAACAGCAAATTTTTTTTAAACTTCCAACTTATTTAAAAAAGGTTTTTCAATACGCCTACAGCTTTGTAAGCTTCATAAAAATTGCTTTAAAAAAAATAGATTTTTGATGTCAAAAATACCAAACATCTGGCATATCATCTAATTTAGCTTCAGATGATGTATTATGAGAAGTATCTGAAACAGTAAAAGTTTTACTACATGGTTATATACACACACACGTGTATTGGTTCTGTGAAATCTCGTTTTGTCGCCAAAAAGTTCTGAATCTGAAATGTGTACTTATAGCTCCAGTTCGAAATCTAATATAGAATTAATCTGAAACAGCAATTTGAAAATTGTTTTGTTTATCTTTCAACTTTTTTGAGGAAAAGATTTTCGGTTTTTCAATTGATGTTACTATGTCGTCAGCATTGTAATTTTCTATAAAACTTGTCTGAAGCAGTAGATTTTTTTTCAACCTGGAATTTTTGAAAAATAGATTTTTTAGACTTAGACTTGTCTGAAACAGCATTTTTTTTTCAATCGATTTCGGCAAAATTCCACTTGTCGATATTTTTAATTAATTTTTAGATTTTTCCAGGCCAATTCATTAACATATTATACCTTCAGAATTGTCACGTAACGCATCTGAAACAGTTAATTTTTTCTTGAAATCTGGCACTGTAATTTTGTCACCAAAATTCACGTGGCAAAATCAGTGTTGAAAAATGTTGAATAGTCGTTTTGGATTATAGAGTTTTAGCATAAATATTATAATTTTTCATGAAATTTTGGACTCCTACAACAATTTCTTTATTAAGGCTTCAATTTTGGATTCAACTATAAAAATAATTTGAAACAGTGAGATTTTTTGAATCTGGAACTAATTTGAAATAGGATTTCCCACGCAGTTCGTACATGCTCACAATTATAGCTTCAAATTTGCAATAAACTATAAAATGTGGCTGAAACAGTAAAAATTATTTAATAGTTCAAAAAGTCAGAATACTTCATTCTGCAAACGAACTTAACACTAATTGGATGTTTTTGTAGTTCTTTTGGACAATTTGAAAACTTTTTGATCAAAAAACCATTAATCTCGAAGGATTACTTGTAGGTTTTTTTCAAAACTTGTAAAAAGTTTAAATTCGAAATTTAAACGTTGTGTGATTCATATTAAAGCTTGATGTGAGATTTGAAACTTGTTAAAAAAAATTTGAAACAGTGAATTTTCACATGATTTGAAATAAGATTTTTGAAATACACATTGTTTCCAGTTGGAAGTCTCCCCATATGACGAAACTGTACCTTTGAATTTGTGTCAATTGCCTCGAACTTATTATTGCTTCAGATTTGAGATATACTATGAAACGTATCTGAAACAGTAAACATTTTCAAAACTGAAAAATACTATTGTGTATTTTCAGACGACAAAGATGACCAGTTAGTAATTTTTGAATTGACAATTTATGTTCATAGAGAGGGGAACAGCATTATTGTCTTAGTTTTGAACTTTCTTGTGTAATTTATCTGAAACAGTGAAAATTTGCAAACATACTTACCTTATCAAATTAGAATTTTTAATTGATTTCAGAGAATAGTCAAAGTGTAAGGACTTAAAAAATTAAAAAAGTTCTATTTTTGTTGGGATGTTTAGCATAGATCAGTAGAATTCTAGAAACTGGCTGGTAAATTCTTCTATATAGTGTATTTTTAGACCAGTTAGTAATTTTTGAATTTACAATTTGTGTTTAAAGAAAAGGGAAGCAATATTGTCTTCGTTTTGACATTTTATATGTAATTTATCTGAAAAAGTACATTTCTCAACGTAAAACTAATTTCATAGTATATTTTCTGGCAACTTTTGAAATTGGTTTTTAAATTTATATGAGACTCATCTGAAACAGTGAATTTTTCAAATGTCAAATTAATTAAAATCATACTTTCATGCAGCCAGGATCAGTTACTAATTTTTGAATTTAAAAATTGGTTTAACAAGATGAAAAAAAATAATATTTTCTCAGTTTTTGAAATTTATATGAAACTGATCTGAAACAGTGATTTTTTTCAAATCTGATATTAATTCAAATCATATTTTTCAAAAGTGTGATGTCAAGTAAATATTAGTTATTATAGTTCAACTTGGATATCCATGCAAATTATTGACTTTTTAATCAAATTTTCTATAAAAACCCATCTGAAACAGTAAAATTATTTTCCAGGAAAACAAATTCAGTGGAAACAAGAACAACTCTTCACAACAACAACAACAACAACAACAACAACAACCATCTTCACAAAATAACATGTCAGGTAACGATTTTCTCCTAATTTTTTTAAGCAAAAAAACCAGATTTTTCTATAATCGATTAATGCTTCATCCTATCAAGTTCTCCCTTTTCTCATAAAAAATTCCTTTTTTTTTTGGTGGGAGGAGGAGGATTAAATGCACTCTTGAGATGTCTCTGTGTTTGTCTAAATAATGTCCAACCAACCAACCACTTCAGCAAGGAAAAAAAAATACAAAAAAAAGAAGACATGATAAAAGGTCAAGAAAAATGAGGAATGGCACGTATTTTTGATGGGAGGCGAGAAAATTTGGATACCTTCTGAAACAGAGAATTTTTTATTCAAAAATTATTCATATATTTCAATGTGTACTCATTATAACGCTAGAAAATTGAGGTCGTTAACTGACTTCGAAATGGAACCTATGCCATCTGATACAGTTTTTCATGCTGATCAACATCCTGCATCTAACTTTCTATGAGATCCGCACGGAAACCTGAAAATTGAGCACAAAGTTTGCTCTGAAAACTTGGAATATCTCCTCGAAAAAATCTTTAGTCACCCCAATTGGCTACGAAGAATGAGAATATCTCGGAAACCACAAGAGTTATCAAAAAATGGTCAATTACAAAATTGTGGATCATGTCAAGATCTTTAATTTTGTAAATTACCGCTTCTTGATAAATCTTGTCGTTTCTGAGATATTCTGATTTTTCGCAGTCGCGTTGGGTGCGCTTATATTACAAAATTGAACGAGAAGTTTTCAGTAAATCAAAAAATCTTTGGGTCTGAAAAATCAAACTGCATAACTACCTTCAATTTCGGTTAGAACTCTCAAAAAAAGAATACAAGTTTAAAAGTATATCTAAAATTTTGTTCATTTTTTACTATTTCAAAATTTTAAACAATTTTCAAATTCCAGGCTATCCCCAACAACCACAATACGGCAACGCAGGCGGCGCTCCACCAACACAAGGTTACGGTAGTGCTGGCTACGATCCATACGCCAACCAACAACCTCAATACCCACCACAGGGTGGATATCCTGGTGCCAGCAGTGGTGGAAGTGCACCATATCCAGGTGGAGGTGGGGCTTACCCACAAGCACCACAATACGGCTTCCAACCCGGTCCACCACAACATGGTGGGTACCCGGGAGGCCCAGGTGGGTACCCGGGAGGTCCGGGAGGTCCGGGAGGTTACCCAGGGGGACCGGGAGGTCCAGGCGGGTACCCGGGAGGACCTGGCGGGTACCCAGGGGGTAACCAATACCCACCACAACAACAACCTCAACAACAGCAGCAAGGCAACTTCTACCCAAATCAAGGATATGGTCAACAAGGTGAGTTACTGTATTTAAAAAATTACTGCTAATTTCAAGTGTAAAATGCGAAAGTCAATTTTTCACGGGTCAAAGCACCCAAAAAAATCTGGTTCTCAAATATTTTATTTTGCTTCCAAGTAGGTCACTATAGCAGTTCTATTTTTCGAATTACAGTAGTAATGGGGTACTGTAGCTTCTGGGAGGGTTACTGTACTTCTCAAAACCCCGAACTAGGCTCAAATTAATGTAAAAGGTCAAATATTTACACTTACTTTGATGAAATTTGAAGAAGCGTGGGAAAATTCTTCTGTTTTTTCTTTGTTGGTTAAAACAACTCATCATTTTATTTATTTCATTTCGAAACCCTCCTATGATGAGTCACTCAAGAATAAACATTTCTCTGCGTCTCTCACACTCTCTCACTGCCTCATCTCACCGCAAACAACATATATACTAAACCATCCAAGGTCGAGTTGTTGTTTGTTGGACAAGTTTTTAGTTTTTTTTTTAATTTCGAGGCATGGGTAACGTGAATTATTTATGATCTTATGATTTCTTATCTTACCTACTTGATGATTGATGTTTTTCGGGAATTTTTAAGTTTTCCTTTGCGAAACGAAAAAAAACTATTCGTTGCGAGGCGGCATCGAACCCCTGACCTACAAATTAAAAGGCTGGCGCCTTGCCGGCTGCGCCACACATGTGTTGTCGTGCGGCGCCTTGATTTCTATATTTATTTCACACGCTCATCGCAAATATAATAATTTTAAATGAATTTCAGTCATGCTCGGAACCCCGTCAATTTTCCCAGTTCCTGGTTTCAACGCCAACGCCGACGCAGAAGTGTTACGTAAAGCCATGAAGGGATTAGGATGTAATAATACCAAGGTTATCAGTGTTTTGTGTCAACGGACAAATGGTCAACGTTCGGAAATCGCCAGGGCGTTCAAAGTGATGTATGGAAAGGATTTGTGTAAGGTGAGAATGGGGAATTTATCTTGTTTTGTCCGAGAGAACTACACGGGAAGAATTCTTGGTTCAAACATTTTCAAATACATATTCTTCAATATCAGAATAACTCAGTTAAAAAAAATGAAATTTCATTGAAACAGTAAAAAATTCAACATTTAGATATGTTCCTTTAACAACCGTAAGTACTGTAAGGTGAAGTACGGGAAATTGATCTTGCCCGAGAGAACTACACGGGAAGAATTCTTGATTTTTACTTTTTCAAATGCATATTCCTCAATTTCAAAATACATAAATTTTAAAACTTGATGAAATTTTATTGAAACAGTAAAAATTTAGATATGTCCCTTTAACACACAGTACCTAAATATTTCCAGGAGCTTAAAGGTGAACTTCACGGAGACTTTGAGGACCTCGTTCTTGCTCTCATGGATGCTCCAGCTGTCTACGACGCCAAACAACTGCATCGCGCCATGGAAGGTCTTGGCACCAAAGAATCTGTGCTCATCGAAATCATGACATCGCGCACCAACGCTCAAATCGATCAAATTCGTCAAGCCTATCGCTCTCTCTACTCACGCGAGCTCGAAAAAGATCTCATCGGCGAGACATCGGGACACTTCAAGCGACTTCTTGTGTCGCTTTGCGCTGGTGGACGCGACGAATCGCAATATGTCGATGGGTTGCGAGCGAATCAAGACGCTCGCAAGTTGTACTCGGCTGGTGAGCGACGATTGGGAACTGATGAGTCGGCGTTCAACGCGATTTTGGCTAGTCAAAACTTCCAACAATTGAGAATGGTGTTTGATGAGTATCAGAAGGTGGCCAATCATCCAATTGAGCGGGCTATTGAATCCGAATTCAGTGGGGATATTAAGGATGGCCTTTTGGCTATTATTGCGGTGATTCGGAATAGACCAGCATATTTTGCCAAGTGTCTGCATGACAGTATGAAAGGTACGGTTTACTCTTATTTTGACTACAACCTCTCGTTATGTTTCATTGTAAAGGCGGAGTGTCGTTGTTTGATTTCTGACATCAACAACATAAGTTTAAAAAACTACGACACTCCACTTGGACATTTATATTATATCGTAAAGGCGGAGTGTCGTTGTTTATTATTATTGACACTACCAACAGAAACAACGACACTCCGCTTTGACGCCTAAAACTCTTCAAAATTTCGTTTTAGTTTTCAAAATGGTTAAATAATTGAGAAAACAACGACACTTCGCCATTACGCACAATGAAGCTTTAGTTTAGTTAAAATAAAAAAACGATACTCCACCTTTTCATTGCGTCATTGCGGAGTGTCGTTTAAACTCACCTTCTAACCGTTTCAAAAACATTATTTTCCAGGTCTTGGAACTCGCGACAACGATTTGATCCGTCTCGTCGTCACCCGCGCCGAATACGACATGGCTGACATTCGCAACGCGTTCCAAGCTCTCTACCGTACTTCACTCGAAAATATGATTAAAGGCGACTGCTCTGGCGCCTACAAAGATGGACTTATCGCTTTGGTCAATGGAAATCGGCAATAACAACAAAAAGTCACAATTTTAAAATGATAATCATACGCATTTCACTAAATATATAAATAATTTACCAAAAAAACTATTCATTTCGTATCGAGGCATGGAAAAAGGCTGGTAATCACAAGTCATACTCAATAAATTAAACATCATAAGACAACGAGTTGGGTCGTGCGTGTGAAAAAAGAAAAATGAGAGGGGGAGGCTTCAAATGAAATACATACGACTTTTGAAGTCGTCGGCAACCGATACACAATCTTGGAGAACTTGGTCAGAACTTCCGTCGGCCAAGTTCAAGAAGGCTTCGTCGTCGAGATTGTTGTGTTGATTCTTGCCCTTTTTGCCAGTCTTTCCAAAGTTCATCAAAGAGGCGAGCGAGGAGGTCAATGAATTGGCATCGCAATCAATCGAATCGACAAGACCCCTGGAATAATAGATTTTTTTTTGAGTATTTTAGCATGTTGATCTAGTCATATTTGTGAATAGAAAATTGAGGCACAAAAAAATATTCACCCAAATGTCGTAAATTTCAATTACACTTCATAAAGAATATTTGAAACAGAAATTTCTTCTAAAAAAAACTTTTACAAAATTATTTTTTCGACGTCATATTCAGGAAAGCCAAAAAGGTATTATTCAGGGTGTTCGAATGAGAATTACAAAAATTATGTTCTAAATTTTCGCAATTTCCAGAAATTAGCCTTTCATATTGTGAGACAATGCCATAAGTTTTGAATTCACCTTTTCAAAAATGTTTGAAACAATAGTTTTTTGTTAAACATTTGAAAGTAATTTTTCGAAAAATTTAAATATGGTCAATAAATTCAGCTCTTTCATTTTCGGATGATTTTTCAGAATAATGAACCTAAAAAAAATTATCATTAGTGACTAAATTTGGATTACATTTTGAAAATATTTTGAAACTGTATTTTTTCGCAAGCTTTCAGAATTAATTTTTTATAGACTTATTGTTTTACATCTGTTGATTTTGACCACATTTTTTTCAATATATTCAACAAAAAAAACTTACAACTTTCTCTTGACATGACATCTGGCACGAGTTGCGACAAGATCGGCATAGTAGACCGGTGTTGGGATTGAAACCGAACGAGTACAACGACCATAAGTGTGGCACATTCCATAGGTGATGTTTTGAATCTCGTCCGCCGTGAATTTGCACTCATCCAAAAGAACATGATATCTAGCCGGACGCGAAGTTCCTTGAACTCCATAATGCGAGCACAAATAGAAGTCAAATCCTTCGGGCGACACGATTCCGGTATCAACAGTGGTGCCGGGTGGCACATTTTTGGCGCGTCCAACCATATCCGACGGGAATTTGCAGAACATTCGAGCGTGATGGCGTTTTTGGACGACGATGTAGGTGATTGGTGGGCGGAAGTCGTCGGAGATGGCAAGGCAAGCGGTGCGAATCGATTGAACCTCTTCGCGAAGCACTTCAGAGAATTGACCTTCAGAAACACCGTCACGATAGACGATGATGCGAGCCGGTTTTTGTTTTGTGTGGCGGTAGAAGGTGATGATGCGTTCACGGATGGCGTCGAGGAGGTAGACAACTGATTCGCGGCATTTCTTTTGGACTTTGACGTTGGCACCGTATGATTGAGGAAGAAGATCAACATTGGCGACAATCTGAAAAGACAAATTGGAACTTGGAGACCAAGATATATCGATTTTTGAAGTATACAACATTTTTTTACAGCTTTCTTTAATGTTATATGGGTATTTGAACAAGAAAAGCTTGATTGTTGGTGTGATTTGGGCGAAATTGGTGCATTTTGTGGTGGAAATTATACAGAATTGGGCTTTTTAGGTTATTCAATAATGCTCAAATGGCACTAAAATTCACTTTTTGGGGCTTCCAAACTGTGTAGAACCTCTAAAAATCATGAAAACCACTCACCGCCGCAACCGATGGCATATTCATACGCATTTCCGCTTGCGTTGGATGTGTCACATCAATTCCGACAACCATCGTTGGTTGATCAACCAGGTATTTGTTGGTGATTTGATCGGCAACAATGCGACTGTTGATTCCTCCCATCTTCATGTTGAGCTTCAAAACAATGTTGGCGCATGTGGCTGGTGTTGGACGGAGCACATTTTTCATGAGCACACATTGCGACATGATTCCATGAACAATGTCCGATTGCTCTTTGACGGTCACTGAAGATTTATAATTTTTTTGGAAGAGTTGAAAAACAATTAAGATGTAAACTAACTGTAGATATCCGAGTTCTTCGACGGCAAAACAACAATGACACAATCGCAAACAGTGTTGGTCAAGCGATATTCATCGGCGATTTCGGTGAAGAGCACACAAACATCCTCTTTGCTTCGTCCATATTTCACCAAATCCGGCCATCTTGGGAAGCTCATGCCCATTTGGGTGGCTTTGGCGGTCAAGGATTGGCAGAATGTTTGAAGAGTGGTTTGATCGCGAGGGTCGACAAGAGCAATCATCGAGTAAGAACGGCAAGTGGCTGGCATGTAGAGAACTTGATTGTCCATTGACCATGATCCATCTTTGGGGAAGACTACCGGGTTCTGAAAACAGAAATACTTGGCTTTAAATACATTTCTGATATCAAAATTCGGGCAAGGTAATTAATTTTAGCCAAAATCGTTTAAATTTTCCGAAAAGAGGCAGTTTTTCAAAATTTAGAAGCGGAACTATTGTTTTAGAATATTTCCAGATATTCATTTTTCATTCTGAAATCATTTAAAATTTTTAAAACTGCTTGAAACACACTAAAAACCGATATTTGACGGAAAAAAAGAGAAAAATAAATTAAGTTTGTTCAAAGGAACATACATGCCTGTGAGAATATCTCGTGGTGAAGTGACTTTGTGTACTTCTCTCGGAGGAAATCATATTAATTTTGTTTTTTGTTTCCTTTTTTCAGACTTTTTCAAGTTCAAACTTACCACAACGGAGCGACTATTTCCACCAAACATAATTGGTGGTGGTTGAATCACCCTAGCAGTTGTCTCCACCATTTGCGACGACACAGCGACTCCAAATTCCTTCAAAAACGGATCAACATCGAACGCGGCTTGTGCGGCCAATGCTTTGATGCGATCTTCGCGTTGAGTTGCATCGACTGCGGCTGCCTTGATGATTGCCGATGTTTGTTTCTCCGTCATCTTCTTGTTGTATTTTTGAGGTGAGTCGATGAGACAGTGTTCCATTGGAAGGAAGATGTTGCGATTTGGTGGGCCGACGTGAAGACATGGAAGTTTTGGGTATTTGAGTTGACCGTATTTTTCGGAGAAGTAATCGGCAACTGAGCAAATGACTTGTTTTCCATTTTCATCAACACCTTGGAACCTGTAAATGGTGAGTTTTTATTATTTTTTTTTTTTTGAAAGATGATTGGGTATGACTTACATCAATTTATCAGCTGGCAATTGCAAACTGTTGACCTTGTAGACACGAATAGCGTTTGGACGATGAGTTGCGCGAATTTTCATGCCACGAATCGCATCGCCGAATACTCTCGCTTCAAAACTGGACAATTGTGTGTCTCTTGTCAAATTCTCCAACGTAAAAATGGGTCCCATTTGTCCAAAATCATCACGACCACCTCCACCACCTCCCATCATACCACCAGCACCTCCGGGACCTCCTCTCGCCCCAAAATTGACATATCCACCACCACGCGCACCTCCTCCACGTGCATTCAACCCTCCTCCTCTCTGATATCCACCAGCTCCTCGCATCATCGGTCCACCATTTCGATTGTGGTGGTGTCCACCATTGTTGCTACTTTTTCCGGTTCTCTCATTCAAAACATCGCACATCAGCTGGAGTACAGAGATGCGAGCCTTGTAGAAAGCAGTGTGAGCAACATCGATGTTCAGAAGTGGCTTGTAGTTGCTGGCAATGTGAGCACTTGAGAAGAATCCTGTCCACATTTCTTTTCCACCTTCCAAATCGAGCGCTTGACCACTTCCATTGGGGATTCGGTAGCAAGACGATTTCCAAGTGTAGAAGTTGGCAGAGTTTCTAAAATAAAAAAAAAGGTAGTTTAGATAATCACCAACAAAGAAACTCACTTCAACAAGGGACACGTCAAAGATTGACGACAAATAATGTCCAAAATCTGAATCGGTGTCAACACGCGTTCATCCAAGTTGTTGGTTCGAGTTCTTTGCATTTCCAGCAAAACTGGTCCAACATTCTGAATCGACACAGCGCAACGAGTCCGATCGCGATTGTCTTTCGGCAACGATGCGTCACAATCCAAACGAACCGAACCTTTGTCATCGGGGAATTCGAGACGAGAAACGGTGTAGAGTTGATGAGCGCCGTCGTAGGCGATGGCAAACTTGTTGCGGAAAATTGACGGGTGATCCGAGACGGCTTTCCAGAAAATTATTCGCATTTCATCTCTGAAAAATCAATACGTAGATTAAGGCAAACGACATTTTAATACTTATCTGAAAAAACGTTTAAAATTTATATATTTTTTGAAGCAGTGAAATTTTCAGTCTTGAGAATGCTTTAACTTAAATAACTTTCAGAAATAATTTAATTTTAAAAATACTGTTTCAGAAATTCGATAAACTCAGGAAAATGTTTTGGTTAGTGCTTACGATGTTTTTAAAACACTTCAAAAAAACATCCTGTTTCAAAAATTTCATTTAACTTCAGTGATTTTCGCAAAAATGATTCGTCTTTGGTAGATTGTATTTTCTTTCATGTTATATTACTGTAGGTAGATATTCAAAAAGTTGTTTAAAGAAATTTATGTGAAATCAAGTTCCCCTTTTTTCAAAGCTTATCCTTCTATTTTGCTCATACCAAAACATTTTCTCCCAAAAAAACGTGAATTTTTTCAAAAATCACTATGCAAATTTTCACACATAGTTTGATTTTTACATTTTTACATTAAATTTATTAATATAATCTGTCAATTTATTCATCGGAACTGGTAGAATATTTTAGCTACCTATTTGCGTTATTGTAGATTCTTTCAACAACTGAATTCCAACTTTCAAAAATTTACTGTTTCAGAAAATTAACAGCGAAAGGTGATTGAATAATATTTGGCTAGTTTCGTTGGATAAAATTGCTGTTTCAAAATTTTCATGAACTGTTTATATAAGTGATACCATAGGATTCAGTTCAACTGTAAATTTTTTTTGGCTTTGAAATCCATGAACTTAAAATCAAACTTAGTACTTAAACTAAGATTTAAACACTGAAAAATCAAGAATATAGCCTTCTCAAAATAAATTACTTCATCAATTCACTCTTTTTCAACAAGGTTAACAATTTGTTTGAAACAGTAAAATATTTTTCAAAACATCCTCATGCTGACATTACCATTGAGTACTGTTTATGTGTTACTGTACATTTTTTGTACCTCAGGTTACTGTAGACGAGTGTAAATATTTAAGTTTTTCGTAATACCAATAATCCCTGAATCATTAAAAATTAATATATTTTTTGAAACAGTAAATTATTTTCGAATCAAACTATATATTTTTTGAAAAATTTCGAAAATAGTTACTAAATTCCACGTGGAAATCCACGTCATCCCAATTTCGAAAGTCTACAGTAAGCCAAGCAACGTGCGTATCTTACTAACTATGAAAACAACACGAACATTTTGATATACAGGTTTTTCAGGTTACTGTACCATGTTAGTAATCTCAGCTTTGATGCTTGGGTCAGATTTCTACAGTATGCCAAATTTAGTTAGATGTGCAGGTTCCCTTAGTTTCCTTACTTGTCCAATTTCCGGCATCCGGGATGATGAACTTCGACGTGGTACTGTATGACGACCATTTTCGGATTCTTCAAATCGACAGCAAAAAAGTTGGCCTTGACGGGGATTTTACGACCAATCGTTCCGAGACCAGGTCTCGCAACAACTTCGCGCATATTCAAACATGCAAGTTCCTATAAAAAATTAAATATATTTTATGGGATATAGGTTACTGTAGGATTGATCTTTTCAAAAAAAAAAAAGAAAAGTCCACGGATTGGGAATCGAACCCATGACCTTCGGAGTGACAGGCAGGCGTGTTCACCACTGAGCCACCGAGAGCACATTTCATCTCGTTTGTATTTTCATAAAAACTCACAGAGAGCAGAAGAGGCGACAAATCACGTGGTGATTCCGAATATCCGGCAGCATTGCCCTGATCGTCAACGTATTGCGGCGGCGACAGCGAACCGTTGGAGATGAGTGGCGACACTTGACCGGATGAGGGGCGAGTCGAGACGGGCGGCGACAACGATCCAGAGCCTGAGATTCCTGGAATCATTATCGGGTGTTGGGCGTGAGCCGATGGGGTTGGACAGGTCTCGACGCGAAAATCTAATTACGAAAGATTACTGTAGGTTGACTCTCCCCGAGGTGTACTGTACTTACCGGAACTCGTCAAATTACTATCATCGAAACGTGTTGTCGTTGTTTCGTTCATTCGCGACATCTTTTTGCTTTCCTTTTTTCGGCTTCTTTGTACTGTAATGAAAGGAGTACTGTAGAACGTCTACAGTAACCCAGGAGAGAGGCTTACCTTTATTTGATATTTCAGTTTTAGGAAAATCGACAATGGCAAGACATGGTCAGATATCTGGCACGTCGACATTTTTTTTGCAGAAAAAAATGTTGTCATCTGGAACACGTTTTTTTAAAAGTATTATTCAAAGAAATTTTCGAAATTGAAAAAAAAAATTTAGAAATAAAAAGAATTGTCCAAAAGAACTACAAAAAAGCGAAAAGGAGGATTGTGCGCTCTACCGCACTCGTATTTTCTTTTTGTTTTTTTTTCGAAAAAACAAAAGCTTCTTCCGTTTTTCACTGTTAAAAGAGCTTTGAAGATGTTTTTTCTCATTTAAAGGGATAATATGACAATCTTCAATACATTTTCGTTGTGTTAAACGCCTCCAACTTCGTATTTTTTCCGTTTTTTTAAGAGAAAAGGTTTTTTCAGATGAACCCAGTCGTCAGCAAAGGAAACACTTTGACATGGAAGTTTGATGAATGTCTAAGTCCTGAAACAATAGGAGAGAAAACGATCTTCAGCGACAAATTCGTAATTGAAAATGTAAAATGGTGAGTAATTTTTGGCTGCATTCTCACAGCGGCATGTTAGGCAAATTGGATTTTTTGCTCGTTAGGCAAATTTCAGGGAAATTGGAGTGCATTTTGATGTAAGTGTGGTTGCGATTACACTATTTATGGAATCAAAACGAAAGAATATCATTTGTCAATCAAATCACACAATCAAACTTTTGCATCCAAGTGGAAATATAACTAAATCAAAACAATTCAATGCGATCTACGACTATGAGGATAATTTCGGACTGCACACATTTTTTGTTGAAAATTGGCTTCATCAAGATATTATGACAAACAATTCAATCACTGTAGAAATTGATTTGGACTTCAAATGTTATGATTTCTCGAGAAGAATTGCGAATTACACGGATGTAACAATAAAAGTGAGAGGAGTAAATTTTCATTTGAACAAAGGAGTAAGTAGTCAGAAATTATACTATTGAATTCATAATAAATACTTGTTTTTTCAGTTTCTCTGCACCCAATCGAAATTCTTCTATAATTTGTTTGTAACCAAACGGTGCCAAAAAGTGAAAATTACTATCGACACAGTGCAAGCTCTAGTATTTTGCCACTTTATTGCCAATTTTTACCCATTTTAGAGTTAGTTGATGGTGAGTCTTCAGTTTGTCTATAAAAAACCAAATAATTCGTGCGTTTTAAGGTGCGAACGTCACGCTTCTGATGAAAATGTCAAAAAATATGGAGTAGAAGCAGTTCGAAGAAACTGCGAAAATTTTCTCATCGCAAATAGGAATAAGCACATCGTGGAGCAGCTTCAATTAGCGTTTGAAAATCTCATGGTATTTAATGAACATCGATTCCTTTAATTATAATATTCGCTTTTTTTCAGAAAAAATGTATTGAGTCAACCGGAAAAGCCGATCAAACCAAAAAATTACAAAAATCTTCCAAGTTTAATCGCAACAAATCAGCCAATCATTAAGGATAAGATCATGCGTCGCCTTTTCGATTTTGTAAAATAATTCGTCAATTTTTTTATTTTTCCCAGTTTTATCGATAATTATTCTAATATTTCTTGTGAATGGTTGAAAATAAAAATCAGAGCTTTATTTTCTTTATTTCATTTGTTTCAAAAATGGTAGAGTAAGCCAAAATGACCTTTTTTCAAAATAGTTCTTACATTTTACGTTTTCAGAAAAAATGTGGGCGGAATTGTGAGACTTTGAAGATGATTCGTATCGAGTGAGTATTTTTATCGATTTATTTGAAAAATGCGAGAAATCAATTTTTAAAAGTTGCAGCTTGTTGTAATGCGATGTTCAAAGCTGAAAAAAAACCGAAAAATCAGCGAAAAAAAACGTTCAAAGCACTCTCTCTGTTTCACACACTATTTCGTTCAATCGCGTCGAGACCTCGTACAGTACTCTCGAGAGAGTGTGTGGAACAGAGAGAATCAGGCGGATGCTTTGAACGTTTTTTTTCGCTGATTTTTCGGTTTTTTTTCAGCTTTACACATCGCATAAATAACAAATTTATAAAATCCCTGGAAAGCAATGAAACTCAATGAACAAAAAGGATAAATATAAAATTTACAAAAAGATTCTGTGTTACATGATACTTACTAAAATTTGATTAGATTACCTGAAAATTCTCCTTCAAAATTCGATAACATCGTTTTCAATTCCCTTTTAAGAACAATCTCTTCAAATGTAAAAAAGCGAGAGCTTCCTAAATATTTATTATTTGACAACTTTACTTCACTAATGAAATACTTATCCACATTCAGTCGAATTCGAATTGAGTCGTTAGTCGATCAACTTCAAATCGACTGATCGGTTTTTGGTGAAAAAGGTCAAAAAGTTTCCGAAATCGGTTTTGAATGTCCAACTATAGTGTACACTATATTATAAATATCAGCAGAATTTAAGAGTTCAACCGTTATAGACAAAATATCGAATTCTTCATCATAAAGCCATTTTAGTCATTTATTCTTTTGTTATTTGATTTTCAAAAGTTGGAACTTGTTGTAGGTAACAAATTTATAAAAACTCTGGAAAGCAATGAAACTCAATGAACAAAAAGGATAAATATAACATTTACAAAAAAATTCTGTGTTTAGCGATATATAGTAAAATTAGAACATTTCGTCGTAAAAATCGCTGTCAGACTTGTTTTCTACATTTATTATCTGCAGAATTCAATTCCTAACTATTTAGAAGATTTTTCAAACAAAGAAACTTGTTTCGAGGAAAAGTTTGATTAGATTACCTGAAAATTATCCTTCAAAATTCGATAAAATCGTTTTCAATTCCCTTTTAAGAACAATCTCTTCAAATGTAAAAAAGCGAGAGCTTCCTAAATATTTATTATTTGACAACTTTACTTCACTAATGAAATACTTATCCACATTCAGTCGATTTCGAGTTAAGTCGTTAGTCTCCCTATTCCCTATCGATCAACTTCAAATCGACTGATCGTTTTTCGGTGAAAAGGTCAAAAAGTCCTAAATCGATTTGAGTCGATGTCCAAATATAGCGTACACTATATTTATAAATATCAGAAGAATTTAAGAGTTCAACCGTTATAGACAAAATATCGAGTTCTTCATCATAAAGCCATTTTAGTCAATTACTTTTTCGATAAACTTCAAATCAAGTTTTCAATTTTTAAATTCGTTTCAAACACTAGAAAGATTTGGAAACGCTAGAATTGAAAAAAGCCTTGCGAAAACAGATTCAGATATCATTATCAATAAAAAACCAAGAAAACATTGTTTATTTCAAATCAAAGAGCTTGAAACCCGTGGCAAATACATTTTTATGTCTAGGAAAAGGTTCAAACAAATGACCTCAAAATCATATACGAGCGAAACTTCCTGAATATTGACTGAATTCAGGCAAAATGTATAATATTCCTATATTTACACCCCTTCTTGCGCCCCAAGTTTTGACCAACCAAATGATTTTTCGTTCCACCTTTTTCGCTTTAATTTTTGAGTTTCACTTTTTTTTTTCGTAATAGTGATTCATCCCCCAGAAGTGAAAATTTTTGAATAATACAAAAAGGGACAATATATTATAAAAATAGACAAAAAATCCAGATTTTTTGCCAAGTTTCAAAACATTTTCTTTTCTTCTCAAGTGGATATTGAAACTTGCGAAACTTCCTCTTTTTGTTTAAAAAACTTTCAAAAAACCTTCTTTTTTTTCATTTCCAGTATAAAATTCCAGATTTTCTGCTTTTCAATGCTGAAAATCATGAGAACTCTTCCATGAAAAAGAAAGAAGAGAACAATTTTTCAAGTAAAAACAAGTAAAGTCAAGTAGTTCGTGTTGGTACTTATTGCGCAACACTTAAAATGTGTATTCAAAATTTGAATGAATGGGAAATATATTCACGACTTCTGACCGCCCATTTTTCGAATTTTCAAACTGTTTCATTTCATTTTCAAGCAATGTTTCCTTGTTTCTCAAGAAAAAATTCTCTCTCTCTCTCAACGTGAATAATTACTGTTTAAAGGAACATGACAATATCCGTTGTGGGTTCAAATCTAGGCCATATTTATCTTCATTGTTTATTTGTTTTACCCTTTCCTTTTTTACCAAACAGCAATATCCCATTATTCATATTATTATCGTCATTCATCATATCCTGTATTCAGATGTTCATTCGCCTTCTTCTCGCCCCGTTCCTCCTATGTCTATTGGTGGCGCCACCCGACTCCCACCAATGCACACCATTCGCCAGAGAAAGCCTGCTTGTCAATCCCACCATGTTGGGTGTGTCGTCGGGTGGTGGAGAGATGAGTCGACCGACGCCAACAGTTCAAACCAATAATTTGTGGGAGAGCACAGTGGTTCGAGCCAGAGGACAGAATACTGTGCCTGGAGTGGATCCGAAGGATAATATGAATGTTGGTGAGTATTTTTTACTGTTTCAAAATGTGTATGAAGTTTCGGAGCAGTTTTAAACTTCAATAAATTCATGTTGTTGAGTCGAAAATTTGATAAATATTTCTAAACTTGAGTTTTTTATTGTCTATTGTCAAGAAATGATTAATTCGGGCTCACCTAGTCAAAAAATACCACAGGAAAAAGAAAAATATAAATTATTTTTAACTGTTTCAAAAATTGTATTTATTTTCAAATAAATTTCTTAATATCAGTAACTCAATGAAGACGATTCTAGCTGCGCGTCAATAATTTTTCGTCTATAAATCGATATTGACGTCAAATTTAGTGGCGTTAAAGACGGAGTGTCGTTGTTTTTTTTTGTGGGTAGACAGTTTACTGTTTCAATGGACTTCCTTATTTTTAATTTCTAAAACTTTTTGGATAATGTTAAAGAACAGGAATTGGTTTGATCTAGTCAGGTTCACACAGAATTTGTGCATGTGTGCTGAATTGTGGTGTTTTTCATACAGTAAACTCATTACTTTTGAATCATAGGGCAAAGCAGAAAAGAATTTCACTGTTTCAAAACATTTATCAATTTTTAGATGGATTTTGAAAATTTAATACAAGTTCAAATGGACTTGGACTTGCAGTAAAACGTGGTAATTGTAATAAAAAATTTTTTTTTTTTGAATTCGAATATTCCAATTTTTGTTACACGTCTTGTGTAAATTGACAACAAAGTAGATTTTCTGTTTTAATTAGAAAATTGTAAATAAAAAGTTCACTGTTTCAAAAAGTGAACAAGTTTTCAGATCAGTTACGCGAAAATTCAGAAAGTGAATTTAAGACTAAACTTTGAGCTGAAACACAAATTTTACACTTCTTACAAGTCAACACCGAGAGAAAGATTTCTATTTAACTGAGAAAAAATAAATTACTGTATCAAAGATTCTATGAAATACCATTGTTTTTAATTTTATTGAGTAGATGGTATCGTGAATTAAGTAGGATTAGAAAAATCTTCAGTATTTATATATTTACGCAATATCGACATCCTCAAAATTCTGAATTCCTACAACCTGATGAAAATGCGCCGAATACCCAAGTTTTATATAGTTTATCTTGTTGAGAAAACTAGAACATTTTCACTGTTTCGAAAAGTGTATGAAATTCCAAAGCAGTTTCAGGAGTTCAGTAGATTTTACAAATTTTCGGGTTATTACAAAGAATCTACTTGCCAAAGAGACGCGAAACTTTTTTGGGATCTGAAATTCATTTTAGAAAAACACCTGAAGTTCTGGAACCTATATATTTTGATAACCAGAGAACCAAATAGTTAACTAAATTTCTACCGTTTCAAAACATGTATACATATATTTTCAAAATTTCGTATACATTTGACAGTTAATTTTATTTAAGACAAACTGACAAAAGTAGTTGAAGTTTTCAGACCAATTTCGGGAGTTCATTTGAGAAGGGATATTTTCGGTTTGAATATGATGTAAAATCTTAGCTTTTTTCATTTAGAAGTTACAAAATTACAAGATGTGACTACGGGTTTATAATCAGTTTTGTAGAGTGTCATTGTTTTTCGAAATCTATTCGAAAATTCACTGTTCCAAGAATTTTTTAGTTTAGTGTAGTAGTTCAACGTTTTATCCCAGAAATTACTGAAAATTGAAGTGTAGAATAATAAAAAATATAAAAAACACCCGGAAATTTTCTAATAAAGAATTTACTGTTTCAAAATGTCTCTAAGATTTCAGATTAGTTTGGTAGGATCAATGTAGCAATTACTCCGCGTTGGAACAATTTTGAAAAAAAACGTGTAAAATTTTTGCGCGTATAGAAAAAAAAATATATATTTGAAGTCAGAGAATTCGAAAAAATTTCAGTTCCAAGAAGTTTATGAATATCCAGGCGGGGGTTGAGAAATGTGAAATCAAATTTTAAAAAAATCCTATTTCAAAAAA
Organism: Caenorhabditis sp. 38 MB-2015; assembly: GCA_900536415.3. Lineage (NCBI taxonomy): Eukaryota > Metazoa > Nematoda > Chromadorea > Rhabditida > Rhabditidae > Caenorhabditis > Caenorhabditis quiockensis. The sequence goes on along the minus strand of LR550297.1, from coordinate 54,911 downwards.
ATCAATTCTCCACTCATCGTTATTGTCTGAAAATTGAATAATATCCCGGTTTCGAGAGATATATGAATTTTCAAATGAACTTCTGAAAGTTGGTGGAGAAAGTTCTAATTAGTTCATAATCCTCAAAAATCGCGTATTAATTCATTTTTTAAAATCTACTTCAAAAATTTTGTCAGAATAAATTTTTTAATATTGAAACAAGCCGTTTTTAAAGATAAACTGTTCACTATTACGAAGATTTTATGAATTCTATGATGAGTTTGTAAAATTTGATTGGCCTTGTGTTTTATTGACATCCATTTTCGGTAAAATGCGTTTTTTTTTAAATATTATCAAGTGGCATTTACAAAATTAAAAGAAAAAATCTCAAAGTTAAGAAAAAGTGCCTTTGGTATACGATTAGGACTTAAAACTCATAGCAATAGTGAAAACTTAAAATTCTCCCATAGTACAGCCAAAAAACTAGAAAATGTTTCATTGTTTCAAAATCTCTTCTGAAAATTCATAGAATTTGTGAAACAGTGAATAAAAGCCGACTCGAAATTATATATTTCAGCGTCCAAAAAATACTTCAGATTATTTTGCAGTTTTTCAAGACTTAGTTTTGAAAAGTTGTGATCGAATCTCATAAAATCACCTAAAAGTTCATCAACTTTTTGAAACAGTGAGTTTTTTCATATTTATCACAGAATTTTCACAGTAAGATCACTGAATTAAAAAAAAAACTTAAAATGTAGAAAAACGTTGAAACAGTGAATTATTATTTTTCTACAATTTCCAATGTATGTAAAGTCTTTTTTCAAAACACAATTTAAAAATTTCACTGTTTATAAAAACATTTATTCTCGATTTGGTTTTTCCTTGTAAGCACAACCTCTGCAAATATTTTTTCTCGTTGAAAAAATTGTTTTTGTAAATATCCTTTGCTATTTCATGAATTCAAAAGTCACTGTTTCAAAGTGTATAAAATTTCGAACGAGTATTGCAAGCTGCTCAGATCTGTTTTGTACTTTACCCAAAATTTATGTATATGTTCTTGTTTTGTTTGAAATTTGTTCACTGTTTCAAAAATTCTATGAGATTTGAGATCAGCTTGTGATTATTAGTGGATTGAAATAACATATAACTCAAAAAAATTACTCGTTTATATTCTAGAAGAATTTCAGACTAAAAGTTCGTAAACGATTTTGCAGAGGTTTTTAAAGGTTTGTGTTTACGTTCAAAAAAATTATGCTGAAAAGTTAGGAAATTCGATACGAACGCCGAAAACGTTTTGAAGTGTAAATCAAAATTTAAAAAATATTACCTAAAAACATCAACTACTGTTTCAAAGACACTATAAATTCTGAGAGAAGTTCCTAATATTAATATATAAAACAATTTTGTTCCAGCTCTCGGCACTCCCTCAACTCCACCAATTCGCGATGCGTCCGAGCTCAGTTGCACCAACTTCGACGCCGACTGTCGTTGGCGAAATGTCGACGGCGTGTTTGTCGACGAACTCGATTGGTATCAAGGCTCCGGCGAGCTTGACGAATCACGTTTGGCGGTGGCGACCGCCACCAAAGTGGTGCCAGATGGTGCATACGCCATCGCCGCCACCGATATGGTGCAATTTGGTGCAGTGAAAGCGGTGCTGGTGTCGGATCAGGTTTCTTGTCAGATTGGTGATGGCGAAATTCGATTTATGTGAGTTTTCAAGGACAGAAAAATTGCCTCCAAAAATTTTGAAATCGATTTTAGGCTCAACAAACGGGTCCTTTGACTTGAAAAATTGAAGAAATATGGCTTGGTTAGAATTACACAATCCTGTTAAAGGGACACATCCTAGTTAAAGGGACATAATCTTGTTAAAGGGACATCACCTAGCTAAAGGGACATGATCTCGTTGAAGAAACATTGAAGGGGCGTTGCAGGATTAAAAGGGACACGGCCGAATTAAACTTTGTAAAAGAGACATTGAAGGGAAATGGTCTAGTCAAAGGGAGATGGCCTTATTGAAAGGATTTCAAAGGAACATAATCTCATAATCTTGAAGGATTTAAAGGTACACGTTCCTGCATGTGTGACAAGTGACATAGCCTATTTAATAGGACATAGCCTTCTTGAAGGAATATTTGAGGATATGAAAGTACACGGCCTAGTTAAAGGGACAGGACCTTGTTAAAGGTACATAACCTTGTATCCTAAAACCCTGTTATTTTCCAGGTACTGGACATCGCCTGAAGTTCAACTCAAAGTATGTGTCAAGAAAATGTCCAAAGTCTACCCCGACTTCGACTTCTGCAGGTAACCCGCCTAGAACTCTTTCCGTAGAACCCTCCGAAATTTCAGAATTTTCAGCGCTCCCATCGACAAAAATGACCCGGGTCCAGTTTTTGTGACAATTCCCGATCAAGGACCCGTTCCCTTCCAGATTTATATCATCGCCGATCATTTTACGTTCAATTCAGAGAATTTGAAAGGTATTATAACTTTTTTAAAACTAGACTATAGTCTCAAAATTTCTCTTCTAGGAGGTTTCGCTATCATTGACAACATCGAATACTACGCCAAGATGTGTGATTCATCCACTCAAACTTCATTCGACCCGGATAGTGTACCACTTATCCCATTGGCTGAATCCATCGATGATGAGAATCATGTGACTGTCAAAAGGTCCTCCTATGGTGACAATGGTGTGATGCACCCGACAGTTGCACCATTCCATTTGGGTGTACCGATGGGGGTTGATTCGAAAACGGGAATTTTTGATTTTTCGAAAGAAGATTCTGACATGGGATTCAAGACAAGGAAACCGATTCTGACTTCAATGGTTAAACTACATGCTCCGAATTCTCGCGCAGTTGAAGATCCACTTCCAGAATCACATCCCAAGCTACAAGATGATGGAGAAGAAGAGGAAGAGATGATATCTACAGTATGCGAAGCTATCGTATGCTCCTTCAACCAAACTGAAACGTGTACCAAGTGAGAAGAATTCTAGATTTATAGCTTATTGTAGTTTTTTTCTTAGTATGGTGCACCAATCAGCGTGGTTGATATCAGATGAGCCGATTGGGAATCCATTGACAGGGATTCGGGGTGATGCGTCGGTTTTGCCGTTTAATCCGAGTGAGTTTTTTTTTACTGTTTCACAAAATTTATGAGGGTGCGCTCGGCTTGGGAAAAATTGTTGATATCTATGTTCTTAATTAAAAATTAATTTTTAAAAATTATCCAAAGTTCCTTGAAATTATAGTCATCTATCTTCATATTGTTTTCTCACAATAAGTCAAAGTAAAAACTTCAAAGATATTACTTCTTCGGTTTATAAACTTATAGGTAATTTATTTTAAAAATAACCATAATGTTCCTTAAAAGTAATCTAGGTATATGAGTTTGAGAGAAATGTTTTCGTTTTAGGTTTAACTTATCTGATAGAGTTTTGAAGTAAAAATTTCACTGTTTTACAGATTAAATATTTTTTTAATGATTTTGAAAATTCAATCAGTCTTATGAACATATGAAATAATTTATTACGGTGTTAACATACCCATTACGGTGTTAACATAAAAGTTATAAAACTCGTGAAACAGTAAAACATACATAATATACCCCCTATTCTGAAATTCCAGTCAATATCCCATATCCTCAAAAATTTTGAAAAAATGAATACCCCTCCCCCCTAAGTTAATTTTTAGATTTTCAGACCTTTTTTCGACATGAAAAATCGTCTTCTTTTTTTTTTGGTAAAATTTTTATGGCATATAACAAAACAAATTTAACAAAAACATCCCTGTCTAAAAATAACTACAATTACTTGTTAAAGTTCCATCTGTTAAGTTGAAGTTTCGTCGTATTTTTACTGTTGCAAAAATTTAATGAAAAGTGTTCAGGGTTTCAAGATTAATGCAGCGTTGTACTGTTGTGCAAAAAATGAATTAGACTTTTTCTACACATGTTTGGTGCTAACCTGAATGTGAGCACCAAACAACATTTTTCCAGCCTAGTTGTATAATCATTAATATAAATTTTATTTATTCAGTCAAGCACATTTGTTCCATTTTCCTTTGGCGGAGAATTTTTTGTCATAAGTACCAAAAAAAGAAGGTACATAAGCTACAAAAATAAATTTAAAATATGAATTTGCCCAAACTATACTGTTACGGGTGTTAAACCGTCAAGGCGAAGTGTCGTTGTTTTCTACTGTTTCAGAAAATCAATGAATTGTTTTTACGGTTCCTCACTTTGGTTTTACTCTATCGAACACTATTTTCAAATAATTCTGAATATAATCTCGGTTTTTGTGTGGCGAAAAAGTCTAACTTTGATATTATTTTTTGATGATATTTAGGGCGTAATTTACAATTGAGACTGCTTCCATGAATTTATCCGAAACTTCATAAGTTTTATGAAACAGGAAATAAAAACAAAACAAAAAAATAAATAAAAAAAGTGCATGACTGAACCTTTTTAATTAACTCGAAAATTCATAAAAATTTTAATCCAATATAAAATCGACATCATTTCCAGACGGTTCATTCGCGTATGTTTCCGGTCCACACGACGAGATTCAACTCCAAACAATGCCATTTGCAGTCGATCGAGCGGTTACTATCGTTTTCAGCTATTATAAGGTACTGTATTTATTCGAAAATAAACCACCCACCTTTTTTAGGCCGACAAAATTTCACATCTTCAAGCTGTTCTGAAACCGGCGGATCTTTCAGAGAGGATTCTATTCGATTCACCAAAATTGACAAAGAATTCGAGGCGATGGTTTAGAGAGAGTTTGAATGTTCCCGCTGGACACTATGATTATGTAAGTTGTCCGAGAGAACTACACAGAAGATAGGAGAGTTGTATGTTTTTGTTTTTTGCAAGTGAAAAATTGACCAAAAATTACCGTTTCCCCTATTATATAAATATCGGAAGGTGTTGTTTTATTTGCTTTGCTAAATTTGAGTTCCAGTTGTTTCCACATGTTCGAATTAAATACCAAAAATCGATTGTTATATTTTCAAAAAAAATTAAACTCAATATTTTGCCATTTTTTTGAGAATTCAAATTTATATAAGAAAATCACAGTTTCAAAATTAGCTTGAAATCTTGAAGTTCTTGAAGAGTGTTTTCATAACAATCAAAAAAGTAATGTAAACATTTGAAATACAATTTTGAAGTCAAAAGAAAATTACTGTTTCAACAGTTTTATGAAATTCAGAGTTAGTCTATCAATCAATGAATTACCTCAGCCATTTTTAATATAAAAAAAATTACTGTTTCAAAACAACATCTGAAAGTGTTCTAAGACTAAATGTAAGTTTATTTACAAATTTCTGAACTCGACTAACAAGTAATTTCCGAAAATTTCTGTTTCAAAATTTTTTTGAATCTTGGAATTAAGTTTCAAATCAATACCATAGTCAAACTTGGGCTATTACATTATAAACGAAAAATAATTTCAAAAATAATAATTCACAATTTCAAATTTCTCTCGCTTTCAACATTTTCATTTTGAGTTTCATTTTTACAGATTGGAATTAAATTGCTGTTTCAACAGTTTTAAGAATTTCAGAGTTAGTTTATCCAATAATGGTAGAACCTCCCTTAAAATGTATATTTTCAAAACTCCTATAAACATCTGAAAGTGTTCTCAAACTTATCGTCTGTTCATTCAATTCCATTCGTATTCCTGCATTATTCAATTGAAAATAAAAACACTGTTTCAAAATTAGCTTTAAATCTTTAAGTTCTTGAAGAGTTAGATCGTTTTCATAACAATCAGAAAAGTAATGTAAACATTTGAAATACAGTTTTGAAGTCAAAAGAAAATTACTGTTTCAACAGTTTTATGAAATTCAGAGTTAGTCTATCAATCAATGAATTACCTCAGCCATTTTTAATATAAAAAAAATTACTGTTTCAAAACAACATCTGAAAGTGTTCTAAGACTAAATGTAAGTTCATTTACAAATTTCTGAACTCGACTAACAAGTAATTTCCGAAAATTTCTGTTTCAAAATTTTCGTAAATCTTCAAATTTTTTTGTTTATTCAATGATGAATACCTAATGCAAAGTTAGCTGGAAGTTCGAAACACATTTCAAAAATAATATAAGTTTTTTTGTTTCAGAAAGTTTTGAAATTTCCAGGTTCTTGGAGTTTGACTTCATTTTCATGTTAATGAGAGAATTATTTTGATAAAAATTTCTTTTTGAAGTTTACTTTTTTTTTAATGGGAAAAAGTACTGTTTTAATAGTTTCATGAATTTCAGAGTTAGTTTTCACTTTTAATCTACCTTCAAATTCCATAATTTTTAAAATTTCCAGCTCATTTTCCGCGTCACCAATCTTCGCGCCAACACCTTTATTGGAATCGACGAGATGTTCGTCGTTGATGATCGTCGAAAATCTTTCTGTTTCAACACCCATTAAAAAGAACCACCCAACTTTCGCCAAAACTACAGTAACCCCCTTCTACGTGTAATGTTTATTTTGTCAATGAAAACGAATATGACTTTTAACAGGAAAAACAGGTAATCAGGTGAAGATCAACTCCTATATTGAGAAACTAACTGAAACACGACTTACAAAATTTATTTATTTTTTGAAACAGTAAATTTTGGCAATATTTTACAATTGCAAAAGAAATCCTACCGATTTTCGTTCATAACAACATTTTGATTTATACCTTTTGAAACTGTTATTATATTTGAACTTTGTTTTACATTCATTTTCTGAAAATATTATTTTAATTATGTCATAATTAGAAAAATAACTACATCTGATTTTCATGAAATTTCAGAAACAGTATTTTTTATGCAAAAAAAAAAAACAATTCCACATGATTATTTTCAACATGAAAATATTCGAACGCATGATTTTTTTTTTGGATTTTCAAAAAACCATTACTAAACAATTGGAAAAAATGTTTTCTGTTCCAAAGAAACAATATTTCGAATTTAGTTTTCAAAGTCCAATGAACAGTTGGCAGTTCAAAAATAGCTGAAGTATCCATAAGATTTCAATTTTTACTGTTTCAAAAATAATATTATTTTCAAATGGGTTTCGAAAAATCAATTTTGCATATATCGGTAACTCCCGAATCTAAAAAATCAATTCAGAATTCAAGCTCAAACTGTCAATAATGTAAAATCACAATATTTTCAGCGAAATGAATTTCAGTCATTTGAAATTGCGAGTTAAAAAACAAAAGTATTTTCTTATTGAAACGTGAGCTGTTTCAAAACTGAAAAGTATTTTTTGAAAAATTCGAATTTTTCAGAATTAAACTGTAAAGAAATTTGATTCTTAAATTCACAATTCTTTAAAAAACAAGTTTATATGTAGAACTTGCTGAAAATTATGATTCAATGTTTTATTTTACGTTTCAAAACTTTAATATATTCTTCCAATCGTGTTTACGAAATTGTTGATTCGTTCTCTTCTACGGAAAACTTGAAAAAAATACAGTTTCTGCAAGTGTTCAAAGGTAGTTTAGATTCAGCAGAATTGATTCCACATTGTTGTAACTTCTAAAAAAAAATTAAGCCAAATTCCACAAGCAAAGATTTACTTCCTGAAGTCTGGAAAAAACAACTATATTGAAAATCTAGTTCAAAAAAAATATGAAATAGAAGCTGATTCATTAATTTGTTTCGCTTTTGTTCGGTTTTAGAAATTTCCAGCTTCAGGCTTATTTGACATGTTTCTATAATTTCAGAAAAAACTTCTGTTTCAGGAATTTCACAAATTTCTGAAGCCATTCTATGAATATTGCATCCTCGACAGTGAAAACATGTGAATCTTCCCAAAACTTAAACATGAAAAAACTTTATCTACACACGAATTCAATTCTCATATACATGAATATATGAATATTTACAGGGGGGGGGGAATGGGAAAAATATTAGCTAATCGACGTACAAGAAAAAATCCCGTAAAAAAGCACGTAAAAATCACACACACACAGAGACAAGACTATTCTAACTCAACTTATTTTTAATTTGGTTGAAAATCGATGAAGACGACGATGCTGAAATTGAATTTCCAGACATCGAAGAACTCGAAGAAGATGGCGATGAGGCATCTTCGTAGAAACAAATATAACCATCGGATAGGAGTCGATCAACTAACGGATCGATTACTTGTTTGCCAAATAATGACTGGAATAATATCATGGGTTAAAGGGACATACAGTAATTTCCAAAGAAAAAATACCTTCAATTGTCCAGTTTCATCCGCCTCTTTGAGTCGATTCCATCCAAGTAACGAGATGAAATTCGACAAATCTCCACAATCTCGAACAACAGGAACATTGAATCCATCGGAAAGACCTTCTCGATCGGCCATCGAGTCGAAGAATATCCAGCTGCCTGACAGAGTTTTCACATACGCCACATAGTGACTAGTTTCAATGCAGAGAACTGCTGTTAGGTTCTGAAACGGGGAAATTTTATTTGTTGAAAATATCTATTAAAAATACTCACCATTTTATGACAACTTGGTTTCTTGGCCGGTTTTGCAGGTAGATACAAAGCCACTTTTTGATGATCGACAATTTCCGGAAGTTGATGCGACTTGTCGAAACATTTCTGGCAATACACAATCTGCAACAAAATAATAAATATGGCTCAAAAAAGGTCCCAAGCATCTCAAAAAAGCAGTACTCACATCGGTATAAAATACTCTTCGAGTCAAGAAACATGTTGGACAATAACAATCGGCACACTGTCCACATTGTGAGCATGGTGGTAAACTTCCGGCGACGAATGGTGTGATGTCGATTTTTTCAAGGGGAAGGATTTTGTCGAAAAGTTTTTGTTGACCGTATCGAGGGAGCTGGAAATGTAAAAATGTTACTTGAGTGCCAATATTTAAAAAAAAATTTGCTGTTTTATAAATTTTATGAATATCCTACTTTTTGTAAAGGTTGCTCTCGATTAAATTTTTGTGGAAAAAACTAGTTTATTTTCTCTCTCTTCAGCGAAAAAGCTTTAAAACTTTACTGATTCTTGAATGTCATAAATAATCGATGTTATGTTTTTATTCATTCAATTGATATACTTGATTTCATAATTTTTAAACGGTGAAAAATTCACGTAATTGAAAATTTAATTTTAAAACAGATTTAAACTTCAAAATCGTTAAGAATTCAAGCTAAGAACGTTCCAGAATAATACTTTTTCAAAAATCAGAACAAAACATGTTTTTGAAAAAATTCTCTGTTTCAAATAATTAATGAAAACCTAATAAACAAAATTTTTCGGACCGTTTACATCATCAATCTAAAGAAAAATTTAATGATTTAAAATTTTTAACAAGAAAATTGGAGATTTTTTTAACTAGAAAAAGTCATTAAAGCCACAATAACTTTGTGAAACTTTCTGCTTTCTGAAATTTTAAAATTGTGAGATTCATTTTTCTGTTGATATTATCCCAATTATTCACTTTCAAAATTGGTTCAATTTTCAAGATCGTCTAATACTTTTTCAAAAATTTGAGCAAAACTTGTTTTTGAAAAAATTCTCTGTTTCAAACAATTCATGAAAATTTAATGGATAACAATTTTTTAATGTTCGTTAATTTCTTCATTATCAACATAATCCGGCGAAAATTCACAAAATAGAAAATTTTAACTTTAAAATTGATTTAAATTTCAAACTCGTCAAGAATTCAAGCTAAGAACGTTCCAGAATAATACTTTTTCAAAAATCAGAATAAAACATGTTTTTGAAAATGTTCTCTGTTTCAAAAATTATGAAAATCTAATGAATAAAAATTTTTTGGTTAAATAAAATACTTATGTTTCTCCAACTTTATGTAAAGAAAAATTTTTCCAACAAAAAGTTTCCATTTGTTTTTCAATTAGAATTGTTTTTAGAAAATTTGATGAATTCGAGAATTATTTCTTGAAAAATTTCCTGTTTTTCGAACTTTCTAAATTTTGAATTCAATTTTCCTATACATTACAGTATCCAATTTTGATAATTCTTTATCGTTAAACATTTACAAAAATACTGTTTCACAAATTTCATAAATCTCTGGGAGAATATTTGAATTAATCCCGCACAATTTATCTGTTCAACTAGAGCAGCATATTTTTCGAAAGAAATCTATTAAAAACCAACCTGCATAATAAGAACCGACGGTGTTGCCGCAAACTGGACTTGCGCACTCTTCAAATGCCTTTCCAGCAAATGTTGCGAGGTGACCGCTCCACCCTGCCAATCACTATCCACCACAATCGGCACCAAATATTGCGACTCTTCTCGTTTCCCCGCCGTTGATACCAACTTGACAAATGGTTCGGCTTGGAAAATCTTGGCGAACACAAATTCCAAAATCTCTTCCGGATCTTTTTCCTCGTTTGTCAATCCAGTCATATGAGGCATCAATTGGGACAAAAGATGTCGAAGTTTCATAACATGATCAGCCCGAACGTAGTTATACTTTCTGAGGGGGAACACAATCTCATGGGCGAGCTGTTTTTGAAACTGTGTCGTTTGTACACCCTTCTTCTCAAGTAGGAAATCGAAATTGGTGGATTGCACAAACATGGCATAAAGTGTGGCGTCCAGATAGCAACTATTACTATACCCTTGGATACCTTTTTGTCGTCCCACCAATTGGTGCAACTCTTTACATGGCCAACATCTCTGCTTTTCAATGCCACTATCCATACTTCCAAACTCCAAGCTGCTTGATGACGATGATTTGGTGTGACTTGTGGTGGATGCGGTGTTGTTGGTGGGTAGTAGACGATTCCGATGAAGCGAGGAGACTGGCACAAGAACACCATCAGGGTGATAATCGTCACTGGGTCGCCAGGCGGTTGGTGCTGGATGTTCGTCGAGGAGCACCACAGCAGCTCGTTCGAGCCCGTCGTTTTGCTCGTTTCTCGCGTCACCGAGCCATTTAACTGTGCCAGAGCGTTGAGCACCGAGATGACATACGAGAACACGACTTCCTGTAATAATAACAATTCATAATAAACTGAAATAGTTCTCCAAATTCAACCAGTTTTCGAAACTGTATTTTTTGAAAAAAAACATAAATTTCTTCTTAAATTTACTTTTCAACAAATTATTGTTGAATGAGTGACAAATAAGTATGAGTTTTCTTTTTCAGAAAGACTGAAACAGTACTTTTGGCGTCAAATATTTTTCAAATATCTTTAGTTCAAAATAGTTGGTAATATTCAAAATGTTATGAATTCTGGTAGCTTGTTAAAACATTGATTTTTCTTGGAATTGCAAGAATTGATTCGCGATAAAAAATGCCAATTAAGAATAAATTAGCAATTTTTTCAAACACCTATAACTTCCGTGGAACAGTATATTTTTTTAATATAAAATTTAACCAGCTTAGTTGAAAAAAAATTACGTGATTTGAAAAATAACTGGAACAGTAAATTTCTGCTGCCGATATCTATTATGTAAATTACGAGATTCATGACTGAAATTCAACTGAAATATGATTTTCAAAACTTTGAAATACTGGAACAAGACCGAACAACTTCTAAGTTTCTCTATACAATTAAAACGTTTGTGAAACAGTATTTTATGTAACATTTAACTAACTTAGTTGAAAAAAAATTACGTGATTTGAAAAACAGCTGAAAAAGTAACTTCTTCGGCCAATAACTAACTAACTTACGAGATTAATGACTGAAATTCAACTGAAATATGATTTTCTGAACGTTCAGATACATTGAGAAAATTAAAAGTATTTCTGGAACAGTAACTTTTCACATAATTTTCCGGCATTCCAATTCAGAATAATTTGAAAACTAGCGAAAAAACTCAGATTGAATTGGAAATAAAATCGACGATTTGAAATGTTTTTAAAACAGGGATATTTGTTTTCGATATATTTTGAAATTGTGAAATTTTTCAAATTCTAAACTTTTTTGTGAGCTCTATTTTTCAAAACAAAAAAAAAATGCTCACCAATCTCAAACGAATCGATCAAATAATCCTCCACAGCCGAGTATGGCTTTGGTGGAATTGGTGGTGGTGCCGATTGCGCCGACGACGATCTTGGCGGCGATGGTGGGGTGTATGGGGGCGGATCGACGAGTTGCTCTCGATAAGGCACATTGACTGTGGCAATGTGTTGTTGTGGTGGAATTCGTGTGGCGACACCACGTGATCGACCAGCCGCCGTCGATGACGACGACGACGACGTGGATGATCCAGACGACGATGTCGAAGTGGGCGTGGTGATTGGCTCGAGTGAGGTGAGCTCAACGAATCCAGCATGTCCATCACGTGCCACAAACAATTGTTGCTTGTTGAAGATTCCCGTACCAGCGCCTATCCGATTTTTCTGGAAACAGCGAATTTGTGAAAGATGAGAGATGGTGAGAAAGTGGACTTACAAATTCCACACCCGCATAAATCGCCTTATGACCTTTCAGGTAACCAATGAACTTGATGGTTCCTCGTTCTTCAACTCCATTGTTATTCCAGATGCATGGGTCGCCGATTCGGAAGTCTGTCGAATTTTCAGTGATTCTGAAGAAAAAAAAAGATTGAAAAATGTACTGTTTCAGGAATTTTTCAAATTTTAGATTGAAGGTTTTCATTAATAATTCATTTGAACTTTGCTGTTTTTAACATATACGATTTTAGAAACTCTATATGCCTTCATTGCTAACAATTTTCCAAATTTATTCAATTTTTAGTTAATAACTTCAAAAAAAGAACCGATGAATGAGGTTATAAAAATTGACATTTTCTCCTTTTTGCCAAAAATACTGTTCCAAAAGTACTATGAATTCAGGAAATCGCTTTTGGATTAGTACACTTATTCGTCTAAACATAAAAACTCGTCTCATGAAACAATTTTCGAAAATTTTCCAATTCTGGTTGCAAAATTTTGAAATTTAGGTTTATCTTTACAAAATAAATATTAATTTCAAAATTCAAAAGAAAATTGAACTAAATTCATTGGAAGTAGAAAAGAATTACTGCTTCAGAAATTCTTCAAATTTAGAAGTGTTTTCACACAATTGATTTGAAGTATACTGCTCCACATAAATATGGGTCTATGAAAGAATTTCATACGAATTTTTGATTCTCGGTCAAACGAAAACTAGGATTCAGTTAAAAAACAAGGAATTGAGTCTTTTCAAGTGACTTTTTATGGACTTTACACATAACTGGAAAATTGTGGATACATTGAAGTGGACAAGCTATATCGTTGAAAAATAATCGTACATGATAATTTCTAATCGGAGTAATACTGATTCATTTTCCGTTTCAGATTAAAAGTAAAATTTAGAGTATTATAATTGTACTACTCACATCCTAGACAATTCTTTACCATAATGAAAAAACACTGTTTCAAAAATCTTATGAACAACCTTTTAGATACTTCACAATTTATTTAGCGACTATAGTATGCAAGAAATACTGTGTCAAAAATTCTAAAGAAATCTTTTTTCGATACGTTAAAAATAATCGAATGGGGTTAGACATGAAATTCAAATCTAAAAATTTTGGTGGCAAAAAATACTGTTTCAAAAATTTCATAAATACATTGCATCTCCTATTCTGCAAATACACTTATGGATGAAAAAAAAAATCTGAATCGGCTTTTCAATCTTTAAATTTTGTCAATGATTTTTAGGCGTTGAACTTGGAAAAAAAGAGCATTTTTCAAGTTCAAATTGTAAATGTTTATCTATTTTAAAGGGACAAGACGAATCCACATTTGAAATCTCAGAAATCAATCACTCACGGCTCATTCTTTGCCGCCGGTGTCGTTCTAAACGTCGTCGACATCGCATGCACACTTTTACTCCGGCTCGGCGGTGTCGGCGGGATATTATACGCTCCCGGATGATGCTGATACTCCGGCTCATTATACATCCGAGTCGATCGACTTTGCCTTTCCGCCGGCGTGGCCGAGTATTCAACATCTTTCCGGCTAATTGGTATAATTCGCTCTCTTCCCGTTGGTTTTTCCATATGTACCGGTACTCTAAAAAAACAAACAAAAGAGGTCCTATTGAAAACAATACGTTAGAAATTATGTTACCTGTTGTCATACAACGTCGCTGATACTCCACCTCCCTTCATTGGCATATGCATCTGATTTGGCGAATAGAAATTACGCGAACCGTTTTGAGCAAGAGATGAGGAGCCTGACATATCGAAATTTCTTCTATTCGTCGACGAATTTCCGAAATTTGTGTCAAAGTGTCGATTTATCTGATCATACGTGGATTCTGGCGCAGTTGAGAACCACTGAAAACTTTATTTTAATAAATGCAAATTTAATGTTCGAGAAAATTTGAATTTGAAAAGAAAGAAAATATCTATTTTTGGAGTTTTCTTATCAGTCAGCGAATAGAAAAAAGTTATCATAGAAAAAAGGCAAAAAAAATTGATAATTTTTTGTTGCTCCCAAAAAGAGACCGGTGACGAATAAAGACTAGAAAATGGACAGGAAATTTGTCATACCACATATTACGAAACATTTTTCAACAAAAAAAACGGAACAAAAATTTTTTAACATTCCCCCAAAAATTTTTTGATTGTTTACATACAAGCTGAAAACAATACATTTTCTGTAGACACAAAAAATGTGAAACGAGGGTTTCTAATTGGACTGTCCTATATATGGGGGAAAATTAATAAGTTTTCATAATTAGAAAAAAAAATGAAAGAATTCTTGAGAAACCGAGAGAGAGAGAAAAGTTTTTGTTTGGAAACAAAAAAGAAATGACGAATTTTTGTGAGAGCGCGTGTTTGAAAACATAAAAGAGTTCAGGTTAGTGATAAACAACATTTTTCAGATTTTTCAGATTTTTTAGTATTTGAAAATTTCTGTTTCAAGTTCAACATGAATTTTCTGGAGGACCAGCAAAAATTGATAATTATAAATAACTACGAACTGTTAACCTAGGGAGTTCCCAGTTTTCAAAATACCCCGGTTTTTGAATTTGTCACACCGTTTTTTCGAAAATATCAACTACTATGAATTAAATTCCTGTTTCAAAATTCACATAAATAGATTGGATGCATTTCAGTGAACAATATTTTGTTGTTTGTGATAACAGGTTCAAAATAAATGCGAAGTAGTACATCTAGCATCCAAATCTGATCCAGATTTTTTGTCTCAAAGATTTTCATTTCAAAAACACCCTGCAATAAAGCATCAGTTACTTTGTGACGGAAAAACTATTTTTCAAAAAAATCTCAAAAATTTACCGTTTCAAAATTTAAATGAAATTCCCGGCTTCAAAATACTGTAATGTGCTTCTAGTATCTTATATAAGTAAAAATTGAAATAATCCAAAACCGAAATGTTTTCTTAAGACCTCACCAAAGAAAAGAACCTAATTCCTGAATCGAAAAAAAAACTTCAAAAAAACAGGGCCGCTTAAAAAGGGAAGTACATTCCAGTTAAATTGGTCCCATAAATTTCAGTTTAAAAACACTGTAGTCTAACATAAATCAAAATTTGAAAAATAAAGCCAGATTTTGAAGAAAAGTTTTTACACCAAAAAAATTCCTGTTACAAAATCTATATGAATATTTTGATATTTAAGCTTTTATTAATTCAACTCCTAAAAACTACAGTTCCGATTAGAGAAAACTACAGTACCCCAATACCAAAATTCTTCTTAAGAGCTCCTACAAAAACATCCGAAAGATAGTTTATAATTAATTGCCTTAACCAATGTGGACTTTTTTTACAATAAGAACTTTATGTTTCAAAACCTATATGAACATTTTGAGGTTCAAATTTTTATTAATTAAATTCTTATGAAAGGTTGGACTCTAAAAACTACAGTTCCGATTAGAAAAAACTACAGTACCCCAATACCAAAAATTATCTTCAAGACCTTCTGCAAAAACATCCAAAGGGTATTTTGTAATCTCAATGATCGAAAATTACAGTAACCCACCCCAAAACCCCTAATTTCTTTCTTCTCAAAGACCTCTCTCAAAACAAGGAACCGAACACCCAAAAACGACAGAAAACTCGAAAAAAAAAACAGACAACAAATATAATAGAGAACGAGAGAGCTAAGCCAAATCAATAGAGACAGACACTTCGTTCGTTTTTCGTTTTTTTTTCTCTTGTGCTCGAAACCAAAAAGTGGCTGGGGAAGAAGGGGAAGGAAAACAGCAGTAGAAAGAAGAAGAAGAAGAAGAAGAAGCAGGAAATGCAATTTGGTCAATTTCAGACCAAATTCCAGAAGTTGTTCCTCTTCTCTTCTAGTAAAAAAGATCTATACACTTCTCCTATTTTCCCACTTTCAATTATTCATCGAAGCAACAGCTCGGAAAAAAAAGAGAACGTATTTGCAGAAAAAGAAAAAGGAGCAGTGTACTTTTCACTATTGGTCATATCGTGTTTCAGACTGAAAAATGGAACTTTTGGCTTCACAACAATGTTAATTTGAACAAGAACACACATTTAGAAGGGCGCGAAAAATTGCACTTCAAAAAAAGTTTATAAATCCAATTGTGAGAAAAATTGAAAAGGGATCAATTTTTCGTTTTCAAAAGGATTAGTGCAAAAAAAAATTGAGATTATTTAGGAGTACTGTAGGTAGAAGAGAAAAGTTGTTGAGAGAACTACACTGATGTTAGATAAGCGATGAAGAAAAAAAAAAAAGGGAACTTTTTTTTGGAAAATTAGAAAATACTAGCTAGAATTCCGAAAATTGGCTTCAAAAGTTGAGTATTTCAAAAAACGGCGGAAAAGTTTGCAAATTAAAAAATACAAAGCCTTATTTCAGAGGTTAAAGCTCAAAAATACCCTCTGAAAATCACCAATTCGATCAGAATTCAATTTTTGGAACCTGTTATTTTAAAAATAATCAAAAATTGAGGAGAAGTGACTTCAAAACTCGAAAAAATGCGAAAATTTGTGCTCGAAAATTAGACAATTTAGGATCATGATACAATTAAACAATTTTTCAATAATATATCTAAATTTTAACAGTTCGGATTCAAAAATTCAACATTTGAATTAAAAGTCGAAAATTACGGAACGATCTGTTAAAATTCCACTACCAAGACTTTACAAATTTAAAAATTCAAGACGAAATGTGAGAAACTACTTAAAAATTCGAAAAATTGGTGCTAAAACTTCTAAAATTCACATTTTCCGCCAAATTTTGAACACTTATAAAACCTGATGGCTAATTCAAAAATCCTCAAATTTTGTGCTCCAAAAATCCAGCTCCAAGCTGAAAACAAAACAAAACAAAAAACATGTCAACATCCAGTAGTTACTCACCAAGACACAGAAAAAAAAAAACAAATCCACCAAACCAAAAACCACCCAAGGGACCATAAACGGAAATCAATAAAACTTTTCTTCGTCTACTTCTTCATGAAGAAGAAAAAAAGAACAAGTCAGAACGAAAAATGAATGCTTGGAAACTTGCCAACAAGCAAAACGAGAGGGCGAGTGGGCGCGAGAGAAATAGAGACACACAACGAGAAAACAAGAAAAAAAATTTTTTTTTTTTTCTATTCGTTTTTTTCTCATTCTCATTTTGAGTGAGTGTGAGAGAAAAAAAAAGAGAGAAGAAAAAAAGAAGAGAAAATGACAAAAACAACACATGGGATTCTGATTTTCAGCAGCCACTTGGTTTCAGACTTGGTTTTCGGTGGTCGTAAAAAAAAGTTGGTTGCGGGGGGCAATATTGACTTTTTCGCTCGCTTGCTGGCTGTCAGGCAAAACTGGATCTTCTCATTTTAAGATCAAAAAGTAATCGGTGACGAAGGAGGAAAGTAGAGGAGAAAGTGAAAGTGCAGGGTTTCCCTGAGGAAAATGGGATGATGAAAAAACAATAGAAGCAAACATATGATTTGGTATTGCATGACGTCGAGGTTAGTCATCGATAGGGTTTCAGGAGCAGATGAGATATAAAAGAAGGAGGAGAGACGCAGAGAAACAAGAGACGTAGAGGTCAAACTTCTGATCTCTTTGGGGAAAATTATCAACATCCAAGAGTCAGAAAAAAATCTTTGAAAACCAGCACATTCCTTCACCAATGATTCAACCACAGCTATTGAAATCTATAAATGTTACGAAACAGTAATTTTTCTGAAAATAGGAATACAATGAAAAATATAGTCCAGAACCATGGAAAAAATCTGCATAGAACCTTTTCAAGATATCTTTTTTCGGTGAATATTCTTAAATTCGAAAAAAAAAATGGTTCATAAGCTAGATACTCGGGGAAAAAACGGCAAGCGTGTCGCAAGGCTTTTTCCTTGTCGCAAGCTTGCGACACATTTTTTCTGGCGCAAGGGTGTCGCAAGCCGTGCAGTAGTTTTGCTGCTAGATGTCNAAGCCGTGCAGTAGTTTTGCTGCTAGATGTCGCAAAGCTTGCGACTATTGGCGCAAGAACACCGCAAGCCTTGCGACAGCCGAATGTCGCAAGTTTGCGAAAAATTGCCGCAAGTTTACGACAAACTGTCGCAAGCCTTGCGACAGCCGAATGTCGCAAGTTTGCGACAAATTGCCGCAAGTTTGCGACAAACTGTCGCAAGCTTGCCGATTTTTCCCCGAGTATGATTCGCTAAGTTGATATCAACTAATTATAGACAGAACTTTGAAATTTATATTATAAATGTTACGAAACAGTGTATTTTTTTCTGAATATAAATGAAGTATATCCCAAGATGTATCAAAACAGTTAACATGAGAGAGAGATTTGAAAAATTCTCGAAACAGTAATTGTTTATTGGATTCGTTGTGAAACGTATGTTTTATAGTATCTCAAGTATGATACAAACAATTGAAAACAATATCTATTAAAAAAAAAAAGAAGTTGCTACTTCATCAATGAGCGTGTTATGATTCATATCAACGATCGAACTTTGGAATTGTTCAAGTTTATGTAACAGTACCATCTCTGAAAACACCAAAAAGAACCTGAAAACTTGAAACTAACAATTCTCAAAAAAATAACGCTCTTGCCAATAAATAAAACAATATTCTTGGAGATGTAAAAATCTCCTGAAACAGCAAATTTTACTATCAGGTATACAGTCAAACCCAATTATATTCAAAAATTGCTTTGAAACTGTTTCAATTGTCAAGAAATTGAAATCTTCTCACTAAAAAACCATGGAACATTGAAATTCATAAATTTCGTGAAACAGTAATTATTTCTGTAAAAACTGGAGTCTAAAACTTAGTTTTTTCGCAATAGTTTCATAATCATTTTCGATCACCAAAATTCAAAAAAAAAAAAAACGAATTCCGCTGATAAGGCAACCTATAATTAAATTTCCCTTATCAATGACAGCACCTGTTTTTCTCCAGATTTTGTTAGTCATCGGTAATTCTCACAATTTATGTATACTTTCAATATATTGTTTATCCGGCGAGGTCAGAAGTCGCTTGAAAATGGGAAGAAAATGAAATTGGTTCGGATCGCGGGTAGATCAAAAATGTCTTGTAGCGACGAGGTGAGTGTGTAGTTCTTTTGGAGCAGAGACAAATCAATATATTCATTACACGTTGCTTTTTTGTTGTTGTTTTTACCACAATGAAATCAGAAGAGAGTTGCTTTTTCGTAGTAAAATGTTTAAAAAAAAACATTTGTATGATGGAAAATGCGGTTCTTATTCAAATATTTTCAGAAACCAGTTTTCAATAATTTCACATGGTGAAAATTCATAAAAATGTCAAACAATCTAATCGGAACTGATTGAATGAATAACCATTTCAAATAGTTTTTCTGATAAAAAGTTAACAGTGCCTGAAATCGGTGATATCTACACATGTCGTTAACATGGGTGTGCACACTTCCGGCACTTAAATTCAGTTTTTCCTTCAAAAACGCGAAGCTTTGCTAAATTTATTATGTTTAAAACAAAAAAAGCAACGTATAATGAATATATTGATTTGTCTCTGCTCCAAAAGAACTACACACTCACCTCGTCGCTACAAGACATTTTTGATCTACCCGCGATCCGAACCAATTTCATTTTCTTCCCATTTTCAAGCAACTTCTGACCTCGCCGGATAAACAATAACTATTATGAAGAAAAGAACCCCCGAGTGTAACTGAATGACTAAACCGGGAAAATTCAACAAAAAATTAAAAATATCATGAAACAGTGAATTCTCTGAGAACTAAAAATGGAAATTTATGATTTCAATTTCATTTTCAAGAATTAATTTCGGAGCGTTTGAATCCGTAGTTTTGGGATATAACAATGAAGAAAAGTACGCCAAGTAGAACTTAATGAACAGAACAATTCAATAAAAATGTATAAATATCATGAAACAGTAAATTTTCTGAGAACTAACCAGAATTTCAAAAATCTACAAATTATGAATTCATTCCTGGAAAATCGTTAATGAGGAAACATTGCAAAAAAAAAAAAAGAAATCGAAGTTTCAGCATTACTCGGAAACAGTGATTTTTGAAATCGAAAAAAATATTGAACATATCCTAAATTTCAGAGTTCTCCAAAGTTCAAACGGACGAAGATGATAATCTCACTTAACATAGCGCTTAGTTCAGTTAGGTTTTGAGATAAATTTTTAAAAATTTCGTAGGAAGTTGACTGAATTTTTTCTTCACAATCAGTGTATCAATGTTTTCCAAAACAGTGATTTTTAAATCTTATTCATCCCAAAACTACAGCTTTCAACGCTTCATAGTTAATTCTTGAAATTAAAAATTAAATTCATAGATTTCCTTTTTTTGTTTTCACATATTTCTCACAATTTATACTTAGTTCAAACCCTTATGTTTAGTTAAATAATCGCCTACGCATGATTCAGACTCATTACTTCAGAAATGAGAACTGAGAAAATTCATAGGTTTTCTGAAACAGTAACTTCTCTCTTCTCCATTTTTTTAAAAACTCCAGCCAATAAAAACTAATACCTCCGATCCATTCCTCGAATCCATATCAAAATTCACATTGTACCAAATGCCATGCTCATTCGGCCGCTCACCAATCCAACTAATATGCGCAGGTTGATTACGTCGCATTCCTTCTTCCTGTAAAATATACATTAGCTTCAAAAAAATCAACACTCTCCGAAAAAAATCAAAAGAGAATGCCAACCAGGCAAAAGAAAATGCGTCATCTCAAATGAATTTTGTTTCTCTATTCAATCGAAATGACAAAAAAAAAATGTTGTTTTCAGTCAAACTTGTTCTTTTGCGAAATATAAAACAACAATCAAATTAACATTTTCAATGTTTCGAAAACTTTACTGTTTCAAAATACACTTTGAAAATCGATATTTTCTGGTCAAAATGAGAGAGCAAATCGGTTCAAAAAATAATAGGAAAGAGAGAAATTGACGAACAAAAAAAAATTCGAGTAAATAGAGAGGACATACTGACAACAAATCAATTGTGCATGCACCTTCAAATTAAAGATTACTGTATGTCTTCAAATTTTGAGGGGGAAATGTAATTTTTCAAGCCTAAAACTTGAAAAAAATAGTGATTTTTCTATATTTTCACATCAGACAGGCTGTGTTTTGATCCAAAGACGGACAAAACGCCTATCACAAAACAAGACAATACCCCAAATATGGGTGTGTCAGGAAAAAATCGAAAAAATTCCTCTTTCTCTCGATTCATCTTCTACTTTTCTCTCAAAGTTAACCCCAACCGGTTTTTCGGGGTTAACAAATCAACCAATTCGTTATTAGTCACATGTTCGTGCGAGAAAAAAAAGAAAATGTAAATTTCTCGAAACGTATATCATCTATTTGTTTTTCGTGTAAATCCTCCAAAAAAGATCGGGTTTCAATCGAAGATTTTGAACTTGGGGAGGGAGGGGGGAAGGAGGAAAAACTCACCAATTTCACCATGACTGGGTCGCCAATTTTTAGTCGGGTGACGAATTCGAGACGAGGGAAGTCATTGTAGAGTTCGAGGCGTTCAGCAGGACATAGTGCAAGGAGTTGTCTGAAAATAGATATAGTGAGAAAATTAAATTTCACATGTTGATAGCTAGAAATTTTTTTTAACGGTAGTAAAGGGAAAAAATAGGTATACTTTTAATTTTTTTAAAAGAAAGATCACCACCAACATAGTAAAACTACCAAGGGAATTTTTACCGGAAAGCCTAGTAATCGAGAAAATTGGATTTTAAAATTTTTTTGAAGCTATATGTGGGTAAAAACGAAGGGGATGTAAAAATTTCTCGAATACTAGGCTTTCCGGTGAAAATTCCGTTGGGGTTATACTATATCGATGGTGCTCTTTCTTTTGAACACAATTAAATTTCTGGTGCACCTCCCCTCTCGAAGTTTTTTTGGTGCAGCTCCACCATTTTGTTCTGGTGCAGCTTCTACCAATTTCGTTATGTTCAAAAAAAAGAGCACCATCCATATAGTACAACCACCAGAGGAATTTTTAACAGAAAATCTAGTATTCGAGAAATTTTTACATCCCCTTCGTATTTTACCACGTATATACGTTCAAAAAAAAAGTTCTAAATCCAATTTTCTCGAATACTAGGCTTTCCGGTAAAAATTCACTTGGTAGTTTTACTATATCGGTGGTACTCTTTATTTTGAACACAACTTACTTTTTCGTCATACCCCCCTTTATGCGATGTCCAAAGCTGAAAAAAAACCGAAAAATCAGCGAAAAAAAACGTTCAAAGCTTCCGCCTGATTCTCTCTGTTCCACACACTCTCTCGAGAGTACTGTACGAGGTCTCGACGCGATTGAACGAAATAGTGTGTGAAACAGAGAGAGTGCTTTGAACGTTTTTTTTTTCGCTGATTTTTCGGTTTTTTTTTTCAGCTTTGAACATCGCATTAAGAAATATAAACTTTTCACAAAGTGATTGCCGAAGAAATCTTTATCGAAGCGAAGTCCAAAGTTTTATAGAACATTTGGAACAGTAAATTTGGAAAATTGTTGATTTTTTCAGCTGAACAAGAGAATTTAAAAATTGTTATTTTTCTTCATATAGTCTACCAATAATTAGAAATTGTCTTTCAAGTTTTAAAAAATTGTGATAGAGTAAATTTTTTCAACTGTAACAAAAAATTCTTTTAATATTAAAAAGAAATTCTGAAAATCTATACATATGTACTGGCTTCTCAAATATTTTCCCGAAAAGTAAGGAAATATTGAAAAAAAAACCTGAAAACGATCAAAATCCAATTATTTCATATTTCCAAATCAGAGTTTTGTCAAAGAGATTTTAAAATTGACAAGAAAATTCATTTCGCGCTTTATGAAATTTTCGAAACATAAAGTTAGTGGAGAAAATGCAGTTTTTCAATGTCAACATTATATTTGAGTCGAAATGAAATCTATAGATATTCTGGAACAGTAAGATTTTCAAATTGTATAAACTTCAGAATAACTTCAAAGTAGTAGAACTAAATTTCCCCAAATCGTAAAATCTTTTAACAATTTTCACACCGTTGATATTTTTAATATATGTTTTTTTTTTTAAAGTTAATGCTGGAACGTTTAGCAAAGTATTGTTCAATTGACAATATAAATAGAACTGTAGAAACAGTGATTTTTGTAGCTTTCAAAAACCACCAGTCCTATATATTTTAAACCATAAAATATGGTCCATGATTCCAAAAAAAAACTCACAAAGCTTGATCATGTGTAACATCCATCACATCCGAACTCAAAACTTTGGCACAAATTGTTGTATCATCCAAACCCTGCAAACAACAAGTATTTATATATAGATTATGTGTTCCTCTCTCGCCCACACTTCCGATTTGAATATATTTTTTGTGAGGGTTTAATCGGTGTAAACAAACATCTCGAAAAAAAAGAATCATGGATGAATTAGAGAACTCTATAGGATAGCGTTTAACAAATTTGTTGAAACAGTAAAATTGAATATCGCCTATAGTATTTTTTACGAACTTTTGTGAATACTACAGCCACGAATATTATAACAAATTAGAATTAGTTACTGTTTCAAAAGTTATATTAATCTTCAAGCTTTTATTTTGAACAATGCTGAGACAGTCGAGAAAATTCAATGAATTTAAAAGTGTGATAGCCTCATCTAAAAATTGGCTGGGATAACTTATTGAATATAAAATATCAAGTTTTATATTAGATAAAGATAGGGTATGTTATAATAGATCAATCACAAATCTCAAGGGATGAATTAGAGAATCCAAAGAGACTGCGTTTAATAAATTTGTTGAAACAGTATAGTATTTTTGTTGAAAAATCAAAACAATGGAAACACTCATTTTTTCTGTTTCATAAATTCAATTTATATGTTTACATGCTGAAGAATTACCCAAACTCCTGGGAAAATGTTGTGTTACACGAATATTGTTAAAAAAATTAGAATTAGTTACTGTTTCAAAAGTTATATGAAATTTCAAGCTTTTTTTGAGCAAGCATTAGATGTGTGATAGCCTTTTTTAAAACTTGGCTGGGTTAATTTATAACCCATTTTTCGGCGCCATATTATTTCAAATGTGATATTTATTTTCGAAAAAACTGTTTTTCGAGGGAAGTGGTTCTGAATTTGGGTTTTTGTCTGGTCGGAGGGCTTCTAACTTCAGTTTCCCAATGGGCAACCTTTAAGAAACCTTTTCGAAAATGCCTACCTCCATCGGTGCATACATCCCCCTCCTCTCCAACATTCCAATACTCTCCAACTTCCAATCGTTATCCGCCATCGTCCTCAACAACATGCCCGGCTCCAATTGTATCAACCTCGGCCCGCACCATTTTCCGTCTCTTCGATCGAACTTCAATCCGGATATTGCGACTTTTAGAATTTTGACAAGATAATTGTTATTTTTTCTGAAATTATTCAGTTTTTTCTTTGGAAAGGGAAAGTAATTTTTAACTCACTTTTGGTGGTCATTGTTAGTTTCACTTAGGTCAACTAGGACACATTCAGAAGAGCCGGGTTGACTAGAAATCCTCAGATCGGGCAATATATCATATGTTTCGATTAGTAGTTCGTCGGAACTCTGAAAAAACACATTGTTTCGTTGGGAGAATGTTTTGGTTTACTTTTTTTGTAGTTGTGACTGCACAATTGGATTTTTCTCAACTAAATAGAAACTCTGGAACAGTAATTTTCAACTTGTACATATCGTTCACTTGAAAAATTAAATTTTTGCACTATTTTTGTATGAAAAACTAAAACAAGAAAGTTCTTTATGAATTATTAGGGAGCTGAAATATATTCTAATAAGGCAAACTTCTGAAACATTAATTTTTCTTATCTGGCTTAAATTTTTGTTCAATTTTTGCTAAATGAATGAGTTTTGATTCTACGTTACACTAATATGTATTTTTACAACAATTCAAGGCTGGAAAAATCTCCTCATCATTTTCAGCATGGTTAGATCAAGATTGAACAGATAAATTGGGACATTTTTCGAGTCTGATAGGTTTAATAAATTGAATTTTTACATGTGGATTGGGAACTCAACAATTTTTGATGTTCGGTAGATGAAACACTTGATTTTTCACATGTTTTCGGAAATTAAAACAGTCATTGAAAATATTGGTTTAATTTTGCACAGAAGGAAAATTAAACCAAGATAATTTCACGACTTCAATATAAAAAAATTGCTGAATTTTTGTGAGAACCAAGATCGCTCCAGGGAAAAACTATTGGTACTTTTCAAAAGATATACTTTACAATTTGAGAATAACGATTTTACTCGTCTCCAAAAAGTAGAGGTAAATTTCATATTTTCATGAGAAATGTCGAAAAATATGAATAAACAGCCTATTTTTCGGCTATTTTTTCTCCCGCGATAATTTTTTTTATAGAATTTAAAAAATTGAAACTAGAAAACTCAGGTAAATTCAATTTTTCTCAAAATTCCTCACCTGCATATTATTGTTATGTTGATTAGTAGAATTAGAGAAATATGTAGGTTGTTGGGCGACCGCATAAATATCATCAAGCGGGTTCTCGAACTGGTTAAAGCCTGCAAAACCCTTTTTCTATATTTTTCCAGAAATATTTAAAAAATGAGAATTACCTCGCTGATCTCCAACCCGCTCGAATTCTCGCATTCTGCAAATGGTTTTTTGAAGAAATCCCATTGTGGAAAACAGATAAATAGTAGTTTGAGAAAAAAGTGAGCAAAGAAGAGAAAGAAGGAGAAGAAGGTTTCGTTAAACAAATATTTAAAGGTGGAGGATGGAAAAATTTGTTTGACCAACCAAAATGTTTTTGAAATACTTCCTCTTATTTTTTTTCTTTTGGAAGATCTTCACCAAATTAGTTGAATTTGTACGATTTTCGGGGTGAAAATTTTGAGATTTTTAATTTTTTTGTAATGTTTTGAAGCTGAACATATAGATTCGAAAAGAGCCATAATAAAATTCCTGACAAAAAAAAACAAGGTAAACTGTTTCATAATTTTATTCTTGGTGCTTTATTAAATTTGACACGTCATTTTCCGTGACCTATATTTTTAAAATTGATTTTTTTTAGAAATAAATTATTCGAATTTTAATTATTTCAAAATTCAACTCAAAAGTGAAATTTAGACTCAGAAATCAACAAAAGAATTAGAATCACACCATAGGAAAAAAAAAGCGAAACATTTTCCAAACTGATAAGAAAACAGTCAAGCACGCGTTAATAGAACTCAGTCAACATTGGAAGAAACGAAAGAAAAAAGATAAGTTAGTTTCTTTCAAACTCTTCCTGAAAAAACAACATGGAAAATTGGCTTGGATTTTATTTCTGTTGAGAGAAGCGTTTTTGTTGCGAAATCGAAATGACCTTTTTCAAAAAAAAAAGAGGCTGTGTGTTTGACAAACCGTAATGCATTCAAAAAATAAAATGTTCAGGCAATAATTGTGTAAACAAATTATTGGCTTGTGTGATAAACATAGAAATGTCAATGTTTATTGCAATGTTTTGAGAAAAATTTGAACGAATGGTGAAAAAATCGATAAGTGGATGGATACTTCATCAAGCGATAACCGGTTTCTATCGGATGAAATAAAATGGCAATGCATAAAACGTTTGTTTTCATGTCGGATGATTCACCATACATTCGACTACGTAGTAATATTTGTGCTTCATGAGAAACAGAGCTACGACGACCAGAGGATTGACCGAAAGTGAAGAACAAGATAACTTCAGGATTCGACTACATTTTTATATAAATAACACGATTTGAAACAACAACTGTTTATTAACAAAAGAAAACAAACTTATGAGACGAGGGAAGCAGCGGTGGCTGACTCGTACTTCCAGGTTGGTGGGAGTTGTTTCTTGGTCTTGTAGTATCTAGCCAAACGGTGGATACGGGATTCGACCAAAATGAGTCTGTACTTGCTGTCAATGTCCTTGCGAGATCTCTCAAGATGCTTGCGGATGGAGACGGCTTTCTTGACCAAGTGGTACAAATCTTCTGGGAGCTCTGGAGCCATTCCCTGAAAAAAACAGAGTTATTATCCCGTCAATATTTTTATTTATTTGAATGTCATCGTGTTATTGAGACACAATCTGATTTAATTGCACCTCACCCAAAAACAAGATGTTTTATATTGCTCATTTTGACGGCTGGCATGGATAAGACTGAATCCGATAACCAGTGCTTTTGAAGAGCGTAAAATTATTTTTTCTGAAAACCAACCTTGGATTTCAAGATACGGAAGATCTTGTTTCCGGCGAGACGGCGGACTTGTCCAACTCCGTGGGAATCCCTGAGGATAACACCGATTTGGGATGGACGAAGACCCTGAAAAAATTCTTCTTACTTTCTATAATAAATTAATAAAAGGTAACCGAGTGGCGCACATGGTACGATACTCGGGCCTGGTGAACTCATGCAGGTATTCAACCCAACCCTCCAAGAATTCTGCATGAATCCAGTTGAACGATCGTATGGTAGTTATCAGATTCGAACCGAATAACTCCTCAGATCAGTTAGCAAACCTTCTTAGCGAGCTTGACGATGTGGTCTTGAACATCTTCGGCGGTGAGTTTTTGCCAGGATGGAACTGATCGGCGGTAAGGAATGGCCGATTTGGACATTCCCTTTCCTGGATTGTGCATGCGACCCATGGTTACGACGCGGGGAGATTACCTGCAAAAAAACCACATTACATATTTCCAACAGAAGAACTAAAAACAACGTAAACGATACTCCTAAAATGAAAATGAAAAACTTCTTCGAAAACAAGAAGAAAATGAAAATACACACGGCCTATGAAAAAGACTACGGTAACACTCATTCGAATGTGTTTGTTCGTCACGAGGAACAAACGAGAGGCAGTGCATGCGCCTTAATTTCTTTTTCTTTTTTTTTCGTCGGCAGACGATTGCACAATATTGCCCAA
Organism: Caenorhabditis sp. 38 MB-2015; assembly: GCA_900536415.3. Taxonomy (NCBI): domain Eukaryota; kingdom Metazoa; phylum Nematoda; class Chromadorea; order Rhabditida; family Rhabditidae; genus Caenorhabditis; species Caenorhabditis quiockensis. The sequence continues at coordinate 26,633 of LR550297.1, read as the reverse complement.
TTTTGCGTTTTTCGATGTCAATGTTCTGCTTTGTCGATCAAAGCACATATCTTACATATAAAATGCATACTTTGATTCATTCCAAAATCATTTATCGATTTTAGAAAAGGTAATTATGGCCGACGCAGGCGAAACAACATCAACCGCTACTGTCAACGGAAATGGATCGCGCGGAAGAGGCGGAAGACGATTCTTTCCTCATAGAAAGCCTGCGGCTAATATAGATGGAGCTCCAGGGTCTTCAAATGAAGAACAAGTGAATCGAGGAGGCAGGAATCGACGCCGCGGTGGAAGAGGCCGTGGAAACGCGCAAGTAATTTCTGAAGGTCTGTTGAATTTTTTAAAAGAACATTAAAAAAAAAAAATTCTTTCCAGGTTCTACTTTCATCGGAGAACCAGGACCATCTTTCGTTTTTAATCCAAATGCCGAGACATTCGTTCCAAATGGTCGGAATGCATCAGGAGCGGGACCGCAACTTAATTCGTCCAGAGGAAATCGACGTGGAGGTAGAAACAATGCATCCCGTGGCAGAGGTGGAAATAGAACTCAAAGAAACGTCCCCGAAGAAAGTAATCAGAATCTAAGAGAACGTTTGATCAACCAATTGGAGAATAACAAATACGAATGCCCGATTTGTTATCAAAAAATCACCACAAAACAAGGTTTATGGTCATGTCAAGTTTGTTACCAAATGTTTCACATTTCTCATGGTTGTATCATCGACTGGGCCAAGTCTAGTCGAGATAAAGAGGACGATAATAAATGGAGATGCCCAATGTGCCAGAATAAAAACGACAAGATTCCATATAACTACTACTGCTTTTGTGGAAAACAAAGAAATCCGACATATCAATTGGGTGAAACACCTCATAGTTGTGGTGAAGTATGTGGCGGAACAAGAAAACATGATTGCCCTCATCCTTGCACAGAATGCTGTCATCCTGGACCGCATATAGATTGTCAACAACATGTACAAAAATCATGTAACTGTGGAAAAGTTACGAAAACTGTCATGTGCGGTAGTGGAGTTTCAGTTATGTGCGATGATGTTTGTGGAAAACGTTTATCATGTGGAATGCATACTTGCCCAAAAATTTGCCATCAAGGAAAATGCGAAGAATGTCTCTTAATTGTAGAACAAGGTTTGATTCTTCCTCGAAAAAATATCAAAGATTTCTAATTTCAGAATGTCATTGTGGAAACAACGTAAAGGAAGTGGTTTGCAATCCAAAATGTCACGAGAAATACAATTGCGGCAAAAAATGCGACGGCAAGTATGACTGCGGAAACCACGAATGCCAAAAAACATGTCATGATCGATCTACGGGTTGTGGTGAATGTTCACAAAGCGTATCTCGCATTCGAAACTGTCCATGTGGTAAAAAATCATTATCATCTATGAAAATCAATAGAACATCATGTACTGATCCGGTTCCAACGTGTGGGTTAGTATGTGATAAGTTGCTCGAATGTGGAGATGATGATCGGAAAGGAAAACCGCATCGATGTCGAGAATTATGTCATGAAGGAGAATGTCCACCATGCAAATTGAACACAAGTGTTGTATGTAAATGTAAATCATCCAAATCTTTATTGCCATGTCCAGAATATATGAACGTTGTGGTATATGGTGAGTTTGAAGAAATGTAGATTCATAAATGACTGAAAATTATTGTTCTAGGAGGCGAATATCGATGTCCAAAACGTTGCAAAAAACGTAAATCGTGCTTAATTCACAAATGCCAAGAGAATTGTTGTACTCTAGATGAGCACATTTGCATGCAAATCTGCAACAAACGCCTTTCTTGTGGTTTACATTCATGCGATCTCATTTGTCACGCCGGTCAATGTGCTCCTTGCCTAAACGCCGATTTTGAGGATAAACATTGTCATTGTGGACAAACGACTCAAATGGCACCAATTGCGTGTGGCGCGAAACCACCAAATTGTGAATATGTTTGCACAAGACCACAAGTTTGTGAACATACTGTGAAGCATAAGTGAGTCTTTTTCTGATTTGACCACTCAAAATTTGCGTTTTCAGATGTCATTCTTTCCCGAATTGCCCACCATGTACTGAATTGACACAAAAATGGTGTTATGGAAATCATGAGCAACGAAAAACGATTCCATGTCATATTGAGTCTTTTTCATGTGGTGTGATTTGTGGAAAACCCTTGGCTTGTGGAATACATTCGTGTACTCGGAGATGTCATGGAGATTCTTGTGAGAAGGTATTTTTCATTCTGAAGCTTTAAAAAAATCAGAATTTTTTTATTTCAGGAAGGTGAACGTTGTTTGAAAAAGTGTGAAATTCCACGAGAAGGATGTGAGCATATCTGCGGTTTGCCTTGTCATGGAAAAACAGAATGTGCACCATCTCCATGTCAGAAACTAGTCAAAGTTACATGTGAATGTGGTCGAATCAAGAATGAAACGCATTGCTGGAATGTTGACAAAATTATGAATAGCAAAGAGAAAGAAGATTCAGAAGCTCCGACGACTCTTAAAAGATCCAATAGTATGACACAATTGAACTGGCATGTTTCTCCCCTTAAAAATATCAGAATTTTAAAACCAATCAAATTTAGTGTCAAATGCGATGATGAATGTAAAAAATTAGAGAGAAATCGGAAAGTTGCTGAAGCATTGGCTATTGATATTGATGAGCAGGGAGAGACCCAGTTGACACCGATTATCACATTCCCATGCTATCTGAAAGATATGGTTAGAACGAATTTGGACTTTGTGAAAACGGTTGAGAAGGTTTTTGATGGAATGTTTGAGCAATTGAGCGATGTGAGTTGGAATTTTCTAATTACAGAGTTTTATTTGAAGATTTTTAGGCTACGAATCCTCATGACAGCGTTTGTTCCCACACCCCACCATTGAATGTTGAAAAACGTCGATTCATTCACGAATACGCTCACTACTTCAACATCATCTCGGAAAGTGTTGATCAACCACCGAAAAGATCTGTTGTTTTAACAGCGACTCGTGGAAAATCCCACCAACCTTTGGTTTATATTAGCGAGTTGGTGAATTATAAAGGTGCATTGAAGACGCCTGGACCAACGGTTATTCGAAAAGAGTTGATGGATGAGATTAGACGAGAAACGGCTAGTAGTTTGAATGAAGAGGTGAAAGGAATGACGACACTCAAAACGACGGAAAGAATGGTTTATAAAAGAGAATCGAGACCGCCAAAGGTAAGGATTTTATCAAGTTTGTCTCTTGAACTTTCGCCTGAAAGTGTTTGAAGAACATCATTATTTTTAATTTCAGCAAATTGCTCCATCGGTACCGGTTACACAATCAAATATGTACTCTATTCTCGATGGCGATATTGAAGAAAATGAAGAAACCGAAGTTCCAACTGCTTCGACTCCGAAACCACCAGCAGAACCGGAACGAGATTGGTGGAATGAGAGCGAAGATGTAAAACAACAGCAAGAAGATGGATGGCAAGAGGTGAAACCCAAGATATACGTCGTTGAAGTGGAAAAAGAGGTGCCGATTGAGGAAGAAGTTGAAAAGACTGAAGCCAATGTTGAGCAACTTGAGATTTCGCCATCTGATGACAAAGAAGGAACTTGGGAAGATTTGGAATGATTTTGTATATTATAGTGCTTTCTATTATTTATGTATCATGTTGAATATCACATTTTTTTCATTGTTTATTGAACGGTTAAAACTTCGATTTACTCGGTATAAATTATTAAACGGTTTTTTGCATGTTCTTTTCCTGTTGAATTATTGGTTTTCATAGCCATGTTTATTATTTTAGTCTTCATTAACTTTTTTAAAAGTTATTTTTTGAATCTTTGCAGAATTGGGTAAAAATGCAGTGCGATGATGTTACTTGGAACATTTTGCACAAAGGACAATGCTCGTTCAAAGCATGGTGAGAATTTTTTTTAATCTGGAGGCGCCAAATTGAGAATTGAAAAATTGTGGCCAGTCAGAGATTCAGACACATTTTTGAATACAAAAACATTTCAGGTCAAAACCGAAAATGTTTTGTCGAAACGAATGGAATTTGACTGGTATGTGTAATCGTGCGTCCTGCCCGTTGTCTAATTCACAATACGCCACTGTAAGAGAGGAGAATGGTGAGTATCGCCACCTCAAATTGCAAAAAAATTGAAAAATTCTTCAGGTGTTTGCTACCTTTACGCCAAAGTCGTCGAACGTTCACATTATCCGCGTCGTCTCTGGGAGAAAACAAAGTTGTCGAAAGACATGAACAAAGCTCTCGAACAGATTAGCGATCAATTGTTGCATTGGAGCGAATTCGTGCGGCACAAGTGTAAAGCTCGTCTCGTTCGTATTCACCAATATCTGATCCGGATGAGAAAGATGGCGGTGCGTGGAAATCAGAAGAAACTCATTCCGATTGGTAGAAAAGTGGAAAGACGTGAGAAGAGAAGAGAGGAGAAGGCGTTGGTGGCGGCCAAGTTGGATCATGCGATTGAGAAGGAATTGTTGGCTAGATTGAAGTAAGTATTTTTTCATCATCATTTTAAACTCCTAGAAGAATCTCTAGTTTGAAATCTCAAAATAAAAATCAACAATTTTGCAGGCAAGGAACCTATGGAGATGTGTACAACTTCCGTCAAGAAGCTTTCGAACAAATGTTGGATAACACTGAAAAAGAAATCGAAATTGAGCAAGAAACAGAAAGAGACGACGCTGATACTGGAGAAACTCAATATGTTGCTGATTTCGACAGTTCCGATGATGAAGGAGATATGGAAGACGGCGGAAACGGACACTGGACACCACCGGATACTGATAGTGAGAATGAGGATAATTGGCAAAGAGAAGAAGAGGAGGATAGTGATGATGATGGGGGAGAGGATGATGAAGATGAGGAAATGGAGGAGCCACCAAAGAAGAAAGCGAAGAAAGTTGTTAAGAAGAAGACTGTCAAGGCTGAAGCTAAAACTAAGAAGACCAAGAAGCGAAGAGCTCATGTTGAAATTGAGTATGAAGAGGAGTCGGAGCCAAGACAACGTGTTAAAGCATAAGTTGATCTTCGTTTTGTTCTTGTTTTTTGAAAAGTTATTTTTATCACCATTCCCCAATCTTATTTTGTTCGTTTTGTTGTCTGTTATGAAATTTAATTATCCGTTTACTCTTCAAGAATTTGTTGTTTTGAATGGTTTATAACCATATGCAATACTTTTATTGGCCTAGAATTTTGTTATGAAAATTAATAAATTTTTGCAGAATTGGGAGTTAGGCCATGGATTCACCGGCGTGGATGTTCACCAAGGCGCTGAGCCATAGACAGAAGGTTAGTCATTTTTTGGGGTTATTGAAAAAACCTACGCTTGCAGTGAAGAAACCTTCAAACTGCCTTGAAGCTTATTCAAGCCAAGTCCAAGAATAATGTTTCCAGGTCTGTCGTCTTTACAAGCGTTGTCTACGCGAAATCGACAACTGGTACGGTGGTGACAATTTGGAGGTTCGCTTCCAAAAATGCATCATTCGCGCTCGTTTCGACGCCAACGTCGACGAAATCGACACTCGCAAGTCGCAAATTTTGCTCGCCGACGGATGCCGTCAACTCTGGGAGAAGCGTCACTTCAAACCGTTCCGCTTCGCATTGGACCCCGGCGGTAGCAGTTTCGACAGAGAACGCGAGTCGCCCGACGAGATTGTCGACTCGGATCAATGGACGTTGGCCGAACGCGAACAATTCCCATACTACTTCAACACGCGCGAACAACGCAAGAAGGAACTGTTGGCGCATTGGGCGAAAATCGAAAAGGCTTGGGATGAGGAAATTGCGGCGATTCAAACGCAATTGCCACAAACTCCAAGCATTGCCAAGTAAATTCTCTGGCTGAAAATGCGAATAAATAGTGTAATTTTTGTAAGACTTCTTTTCATTCTTTTTCTTTAGTTTTAACAAATAAAGTTATTTTCGGATTTTAAAACATTGCTTGGCTTCATTGAAATTGGTTTAAGGTGCCAATATTTTTATCTTTAAGCCTCCGTTGTTTTTCTATTGTCGTAAAAATATTGATTTTTTACTGTTTCAAAGTATTTATGATTCGTATTTCAAAACTATTAGAATAATACAACCTTTATTTACTTTGAGTTTCGCAACATTTTGAAACAAAAAAAAAGAATTTTATCACGACATGTACTCTCGAATAAAATCAATAAAACATGTGATTTCATTTTTTTGTCATCTGTAAATTCATTTTTCAAGATGGACGGTTCCAATGGGTTAACTTGTGTTACATGCAAAGTGGTTTTCGAAAATCCCGAATTGCAAAGAGATCATTACAAATCAGAATGGCATAGATACAATTTGAAAAGATTGGTGAGTTTTATGGAACTTCAAAAATAATTTTTAATCATGGTTTTCAGACTGCTGATTTATCTGCGATTAGTCTTGAACTATTCAACGAGAAAGTTTCATCGTTCAGCAATACGTCGAAGGTGAGAATTAGCTTATCTTACTTGGGTGAAAATAATGTTTCGAAATTTTAGACGACTGCGGTGGATTCTACTCCAGTCTCATCGTTGTATTGCAAAGCATGCCGGAAACAAATCAAGGTAAGTCAAACTTTGATAATTTAAATTTTGAATCGAATAAAGCAAATTTACAAACCTTGGTGCTCGAAATTGAACGAGTCTATTATTGTTGTGACTATTCCGATAAAAATTCACTGTTGATCAACATCGTTTCTTTGCAGACAGAAAATGCGATGACTGATCATTTGGCCAGCAAAAAGCACAAAGACAATGAGAAGAAATCGGATAGCTCAGATAAAAAAGGGCCAAAACAACCAAGAAAGAAACAGGCGAAAATTGAAGAAACTCCAGCCCCAGTTGCACAAGACGAAGACGAAGAAATGGATTCGGATTCTGACGATTCGAGCGGTTGGGAAACCGATGAAGGCGAAGAAGAGTTGGAGCTCAATGAGGATGAGGCTCTGCCAGTGACGAGTTGTCTATTCTGCCCGCAAACTAAACCATCGATCAGTGAGATTAAGGAACATATGCATTATCATCATGGATTCCAATTGCCTGATGCGAAATATTTGACTGATGAACCAGGATGCTTGCAGTATTTGGGTAAGTGATCTTTTTTCAAATCTAAATAAATATTTCCAAAAATTTATGAAAATCTACGTTTCAAATGTTACATGAAAGTCAAAGCACTGGAATTTGATTCTATTAAGCAATCCTCTCTGTTGTTCCGAATCAATTATTATTTGAAAATGAAAAACTGAAAATTGACATGTTCTTTTTCCACACAACCACTGTTCTAAAGTCTACCCGAAGTTGTTGCAAAAAAAAATTTAATTTTTAACCTAAATACAAATAACAGACGTTTTCTAATTAGAATATCGCTAAATTAAAAAAAATCCTGTTTCTGAAGTTCTATGTCAAAAAATTGATTCGATAATGATGGTTGTTGCTTCTGTTCCGCTTTTTCTGAAATCGATCAAAAATTACGAAACGAATTTCACCATCAATATATACCTTTTTCCAGGCTTGAAAGTGGGTGCTGGTCGTTGTTGTATTTATTGTCCGGATCGTAAAGCGCGATTCGCCACAGTAGAAAGTTGCCAGAAGCACATGCGAGACAAAGAGCATTGCAAACTTCGGCGAGATCCGAACAGTATGATTGAACTTGATGATTTCTATGATTACAGGTAGTTCACATTAGAATAATATTTTTTTAACCCCCAATAATCTTCCAGTTCCATGTACGAAAATGAGGATACCGTTGATCAAATGATCGATGATGGTTGGTCGTTGACCCTCCCATCCGGTGCCACACTTGGACATCGTCATCTTTATCGATATTTCAAGCAGTATTTGAGACCGGTTGATGGTGCGCAAAGAGGAGTGACGAGGGCGGCGTTGGAAAAGGCTAGAGGAATCTATCCACAATTGGCATGGACTGGAACAACTGGTGGAGGAGGTGAGATAACTTAAAAACAAAGACCAGTTTTTAGGTTGATAATTTTACTGTTTCAGAACATTTATTTAGAAAAAAGGGTTACTAGAATTGTTAATTCCTACTCATTTTAAAATCATATCCCAGTGGTTAGACAGCTAAAAATGCTTCAAGCACTTTTAGGTCGTAGTTCTGAAAAAAGAACTGCTTTCGAGAAAAAAGCTTATTAATTTTTTTCTGTTTCAAAAAGTTTATGTATTTCCGCGAATTCACGTTACAATAGTAATCCTATCGATTTTTGTTTAATCTAATGAAATTTTATCTGAAACTGGAATGAATAACTCACATCAAAATTTCTGGGAAGTTAAAATAATTTTGAGAAGAGAAATCAAAAGTTGTCCAAATATCTTCAAAATCTCCTCTTTTCAGTCGTTCAAGCTCGAAAAGTGGCGCGCGACATGAAATTCATCGAACGTCATCGTCGTCGATTCGATCTTCGCGTCGCTTGCAAATCCAACAAATTGTTCAAATCTCGCGGTTTCGTTGGTGACAACAGTTTGTAAACGGTACTGTTATTTTTTCCCCGGTTTGATTTTCTTATCACCGAAACTCTTGTTATTCCTATTCATTCTGTTCGTTTGTTTTGTTGTTGCAAGAAAATTTATATTAATAATCATAAAAAATACCCGTAAAATTATGATTGACACGTGATTATCAATGGGAGAGCGAGTACTGTACCTCAGACAAAGTAACCGAGGTGCCTACAGTACCTGTAGATCAGGGATAGCGATGATAGATGATGTTATTGTTGTGATTGCGGTTGGGGTTGTTGTTGTTATTAGCGCCTATAGGGCGCGAAGCAGACTTGTGCCTCTGACGAGCCGCTTCTTGCTCGTACTGTAATTTCAGACGTTCTCGTCGGGCTTGTCGACGACGTTCTTCGCGAAGAAGACGATTTTGACGACGGTTTTCTGATCGATTCCTGTGCTTTCTTCGAAGTTCCGTCTGACTTTCGGGAGGCGGCTCGATTGTAGAGACTTGTTCTAGTTTTGCACGAACGCTGAAAATATTGAAGGTGTTCATTGTATTATGAAAATGATCAAGTTCTAAAAATTTGTATTTTTCAAAAAAAAAATGTCTGTTTCAGAAAATGCTCAAGTTTTTAGTTTTTCGTGTAAAAATATTAGTGACAAGCTAACTTACTTAAAATCAAAAGTTTGAAGAATTCTGCATTTCACAAAAATGTTTCAGCTTTCTTCTTGTTAATCTCAAAATTTTAGTGAAAAAATTTTCTGTTTCAAAAAATTTATGAAAATTTGGAAGTTCACCAGTGATTGTTGACACACCTCTAAAATTTCAAAATCAAATAAACAAGCTTGTTCGATTCATTGTGAAAAAAAAACACTTAAATTGGACTACGGTTTGTGAACATTTACGTCAAGTTTTGTGTTTTTGTGCAAACACGACATAAATGCGATAAATTGAATGACTTTGAAGAAGGATATTTCTTTTTTTTCTCGGTAAATCACAAACAAAAAAATAACTGAAAAATGATATCCAACTATCTAGAAGTCTTCAAATTCTATAAAAATAAAAAATTTCCCGTTTCAAAAAATTCATAAATTTATGATAAATAGTCTAAGGAAGAATATTTATAGATGATAAGAAATTTGTAAAGATGATTTTAAAAAGTGCCTGTTTCAAAAACGTATGCATTTTCAAAAATTCAAATATTAACAGTGGATTAATGTGAGAAAAATGTAAAAAACATTCCTGTTTCAAAGAATTCATAAATCCTCAAAATCACAACAAATAATATTACCCATTTCCCTCCCCTGTCCCTTTAAAAAAACTCACTTCGAAATCCTAGCTTTTCCCTGAATAACCGCTAGCCTTCTCAACGGCCTCGACGGTGGTTGATGATACAACGAAGCAATCACCAAATCACTATTCACCTGGAAAAAAAATGGACGTGGCCTAATTGAAATGGGAGGAGCCACTTACCTGCTGATTCTCTATTCGATTCATATCATGATGAACAACAAGAAAATGACTGGCCTTAAAGAAAAATTGAGGGAGAGATTACTGTGGGAAAGGAAGGGTACTGTACTTTTCGTCGCTTCTTCGTTTGAGGACCTCGACGTGGTTTACCGGTTTTTCGAAGTTCGAGGTACCATGGATTTTGGCGGGAACCGTAGGAGCAGGAAGAGTAGAGATTGTAGTAGTTTAGAGCCATCTCTTCGATGAATACACATTCAGATGAGTAGTTGGAGGATGGCTGCAAAAAACGCGATGTATTTATTTGAAATCTAGCCTGTTTTACACAACGTGTTACATAGCGTAGTAGGTTGTGCTTTTGCCCCACACACACGAGGTCGCGGGTTCGAACCCGCATGGGGGCGAGAAGCTTTTCTCTCTTACCGTTGAATAAAGTTTGCCTGAAGGATCCATACACATGAATTGATTGGTTTCAACCCCTCGAATTGACACCAAACTTATAGCGACGGATATAAACTCGACGATGGCTGAAAATCATCTCAGTTTCAGACAAATAAAAAGCTATAAAACTGACTATAAATCGAATTTTCATCTTTGGTGCCTCGAATATGTTCTTCTCCGATTTCCAGCCAATTACCACTTCGGCAGAAAAGTGCGCCGCGGCGGGTGCTGAAAGAACTTGAAACTTTTTTGTTGGGATCTCGAAGAGAAAGGTGTACTGTACTTTTGAAGTGTTGGTTCGCCGGTTCGATATTCTTCTTCGAGTCTTTTCTTGATTTTGGAGACTTGGTAGGGGGCGCAAGAGGTGAGACGATCGGCGACGAAATTGGATCCGAAGAGCTGGAATATTTTTGTGGTTTTGAGGATTTGGCGGGAAATGTATTTTTTTGAATTTAGGCGGATATTTCAAATTTTTTGAATTTTTGAAATATGGCGGGATTTTTTGAAAATTTTGAATTTAGGCTGGTATATCAATTTATTTGAATTTTGGTGCGCATTTTTGAATTTTGGCGGGTATGTTTTTTAATTTAAATTATTTAAGTTTTGGCGGCAATTCAAAATTCGGTCGTATTTTTTAAATTTTGGCGGTAATTTTTAAATTCTAAAATTTTGGCGGGATTTTCAATTTTTTTGAATTTTGGCAGGAATTTTCAAAAATGTTTTGATTTTTTTTTAATGTGAAATTTCGATCGTAATTTTTGAATTTTGGAGGTTATTTTTAAATTCTCAAATTTTGACGGAAAATTTAAAATCAAAAAACAAGCGGGAAACTTTGAAATGTTGAAACTTGGCGCTCATTTTCTTATTTTTAAATTTTGGCGGGAATTCTTGAATTTTCAAATTTTTTTATATTTTCAAATTTCAAAATATTTGAATTCCGGCGGTTTTGAAACAGTAAAATTTTCCATATTTTAAAAAAATACTTTGATTCAAAAATTACGGATTCAAATGATTATTATGAAAATTCAACTTCAAAGTTTATATACTAAGTCTGAAGTCTGAAATCTTCAATTTCAAAAATGATAAAATAAAATTGAAACTGTAATTTTTCCATTATTCAAAATCAAAAATACTTTTTTTTAACTCACATTACTCAAGCTACTATAATTGGAATTGGTGAAATAATATGGTGGTGAAATGGTGGCGGGTGTTGGTGTGAAAATGGCGGACGACGTGGCGACAGATGCACCTCCATATGAAACTATCGGTGAGGTAACCATATATTCATCTGCAAAAAAAATATATGTAGATTATCAGAAGAAAAAAAAAACGAAAGGGGTCATCAAAATTTGAGCTAATATAAAAAAATATATTTCGCTAAAAATAGAAAACCTCAAAGTACTGTAATATATTTTTTAAAAGTTCAAGTTCAAGGAAAAAAATGACCACAAAAAGGTCAAACTTGAAAATGAGGGGGAATTCGGAAGAAAAAAAAGTCGACAAACAAGAAATTGCGGAGCTTTTTTCTTTTGCAAATAAAATAAACACATTTTTGTTAGCAAGAAAAAAAAGAGAAAGGAATTTCGACGTTTTTTGTTTCCAAATTGGCTTGCACTTTTTTCTAGTTTTGGGAAAAAAGAAACAAATTTTGGGAGGACTGGGGGTTCGAACCTGTGACCTGTTGGGTGATAAATCAAAGCACTACCACTGAACTAGATGGGACGTGATGATTTTGGGGTTTAGACAAGAAAATGTCACTTTTCTCATAGATTTAGAATTTTAATGACCTCATCTTTTGAATTCAAATTTTAAAAAAATTCGTTACATAAATTGTTTCGGCTCCGCGATGTTTCGACACCGGATGATTTTTTGAAATAAATTGTTCAATATTTTATGCCAGAGGTTTTCGGGTATGACAAACATCATGGTGATATTCATTTTTAACCAAAAAAGAACTACACCCGAGTTTTCACTCATTTTTGGTCAAAAATTGACTGACCTCGATTTTGATGATACTTTCGGATTAAGGGTATTTGAGTGCGGCGAACATCATGGTAATATTTATTTTACATCGAAAACGAGCTGCACCCATATTTTAACCCATTTTAGGTCAAAAAATGACTATGCAAATTTCGTGGTTTGGTTTAATTTTTTAAAATTAAGTAGTCAGTTATCTAAAATGGGTTAAAATATGGGTGCAGCTCTTTTTCGATGTAAAATAAATATTACCATGATGTTCAAATACCCTTAATCCGAAAGTATCATCAAAATCGAGGTCAGTCAATTTTTGACCAAAAATGGGTGAAAACTCGGGTGTTGTTCTTTTTTGGTTAAAAATGAATATCACCATGATGTTTGTCATACCCGAAAACCTCTGGCATGAAATATTGAACAATTTATTTCAAAAAATCATCCGGTGTCGAAACGTCGCGGAGCCATTGTTTCTGACAGCTTTTATCTTGAAAGCCTCCAACTTGTATATTTTTTGAAACAGTAAAAAATAAAAAAAACTTTGAAAAATTAAGTTTTGTTTATGAAACAGTACTCTCAACAAAAAATGTTTATTAAATTTTCAAATTTTAAGATTTTGTAAGAAAATACTGGAAATTCCCATAAGTTATAGTGCATTTAGTATTGGAAGAATATCAAACTTTGAAAAAGGAGAAATTTCAACTGGAATTATTAATTTTTTTAACTTTGAATCTTATACATTAACTGAAACAGTAAAAAATATAAAATATTAGAAAAACGCTTTGATCGTGATACAGTGCTCTAAACCAAAAATTTAGGGACGTTTAATTGTGAAAACTAAATTTGAAGATTTTCGAAGAAAATAAGTGAAATTCCAAGAAGTTTTGGCTAATTTAGTGATGGAATGTAATCAATAAACATTTGAAACAGCAAAACTTTTGAACTGAATTTTTCGAAAGGAATTAAAGATTTCTTATGAGCTGAGCGAAAAGAAAATCTGGCCCAAGTTTTTGAATTCTAGGCCACGCGGGCAAATAAAATATTTTTTCACACAAATCACACACTCAACGATTGACCAAACTTTAATATTCACAAACATTTGAAAAAAATCTCGCGCTCACACAAAATCGAACCAACGACCTTACCGACCGCAAACCAACACTTTACCACTGCGCTACGCGTTCTCTTCTCGCTTACAGGCTTTACTCCCAATAAGAAACCCTACCATTCTCAAAAAAGAAAAAGCATTGATCTAGGCTACTTAGAAACACGAAAAAAGACAAAAGGTGTTGTTGTAATATAAAGGTAAATGAGTGAAGGATAGAAGAAAGAGCTGTTTCTCCTTCTTCTCCCGACCACTGTGTAGAATATAATTGATATAATCAAAATGAGCTCCCAAAGAGCCTGAAGGGAGGAAAAAGAAAGAGCGAGAGAAAAGAGCACCAACTGTTGCTCATCTCATCATTATCATCATGACCTGCTCAGAGATGAAACAAATAGACACAGCAGAAGACGGGAAGGGGGGAAGACACAAAAAAAACAAAACGGGGATCAAATTACCCGCCGCGGGAGAATAGTGGGTGGGAGAGGAACAAAACATCATGTTCAACAAGAAATGCAAACGCGCCCTACCGAACAATCAATTTCCAAAAAAAAAAATAATTTTGAAACAAAAAAAAAGTTTGTTCTGCCTCCCCTTGGGGAGAAATTTGTCACCGTCCAGTGCCGGAAAAGAACAAATTTTTCTTTTTCGCAGAATATAAATTTTTTTTCTTGACAATTTTAATGGGCACTGATAAAATGAAAGTGTTTTTTTTTGACACTTTCGTGGAAGCGAACAAAAAATTAATTTTGGCGCCAAAGAGGTATTTTTATGAGTCATTTTTAATTGACAGTAGGTAAAGAAAAATGGAAGGAAGAAAGTTCAAAAAAAAGGTCAAAATTATGACTGTATAGAAAAAAGTTATGAAATTTGAAATAATTTCAAAAAATATACTCCGCAAAATTTCGTCGTAAATTTGTTTGAATCTGCATACGCCGAACTTTACGAGCATTTGTGAGTGTGTGTTGAAAACATAGAGACGGAAAATGAAAAATAGTTTTATTTCGGTAGAGCGCACATGGTCCATTGATCAGAATGTAAACTATTTCGACGTTATTTTATACATTTATGTCGGAAAGTTCTGCGGCGAAAATTTCACATTTAAAAATTCAAAATTAGATTTTTAATGTTGAAACTTAAAAAGAAGAATTTTGCCGCCAAAATCAAAATTTTAAAATTTTGCTGCCAAAAAATCAGAAAAAAATTGGTTTATTGTAAAATCAGGAAATTCAAAAACTGCTATTTTTTCAATTTTCATATGAAAATGAGAACTTAGATAACAAAAATCGACTTTTTGAAATTTGAATTCTCAAATTTCGTCGCCAAAAATCTAAGTGTATTAATTTTAAAATTTTAATTCGGCGGCAAAAATTAGAAATTTAAATTTTTCAAAAATTCACTATTTTTCGCGCCAAATACAAATTCTCAATTCCGCAACAAAAAACCAAAAAAAAAACAGATAAAATCTCGCTAAACCTAAACCCTGACCGAAATTAGACACACTTTTTTTGCAAAGATCGAATCTCAAAATCGATAACCAGCCAGACACACCCAAAAAGGTGTCAAGAAAAGGTGTCTAATTACATACATTTTACATTTTATTGCCTAATTTCATTTTTTTTCTTCATCAGGCACAGACAGGTCAAAAGTTTCAATGTCAAGAAAAAAGAAACATTTAAACTGTGTTTTTTTCGCGCAAAAAACCACAAAAAAAAACGTTTTATGACACCTATTTGGAAACATTTTCACTCGAAAAAGTGATTGTAAAACAAAAATTTTTGGCGATGCGAAAAAAAAAACAAGAAAAACGTCAAAAAATAAGAACATGTGTCAAATATAATACACGCCAATTGGTCTTGGAAGAAAAATACGAGGAAATCTTCGTTGTTTTACGTCATTGCACAATGTGCCAAATTTCGACGTCATTTGATAAATTGAAAGCTCCGTAGCTGAAAAAATGCGACTCAAGTTCAATTTTTTAATCAGATAAATAACAAAAATTAACAGAAAAGAAAAAAAATACCTAACTAAACATGACTATAAATGGGAGACAAAAAAGGGGGTGAAAATACAAGAAACAAGTAAAAAAAAAAGAAGCAAAACTACAAGTTATTACGACGATGCTTGTTGTTTGGGTTCTTCTTCTTTCTCTTTTTTAGGAGCTTCTTCATCTTCTTCTACTTCTTCTTTTTTCGCCGCCGGTTCAACTGAAAGTTCTAGTTTCCAAAGATTTTCCGTTTCAGTTTTCCTAAAAATCCTTCTCCCTCATTTCTAGATTCTTCTTCAACAGTTTCTGCTTTTTCGGGTTCTGCTTCTTCATCCGATTGCGCTCCTGAAAAATGCTAGAGATATTGAGGTTTTCGAATTTCAGGAGCGCAACCAGCTTCGTCAATATCTTTTCAAAATTTGAAAAATTACGATCTCGAAAATATTCTGTTGTTAAAATTCAGTTTTTGGAAATAAGCAAGTTGGAGCATCGGAGTTTCATCATGACAAAAATTTGAAGAATCTATTTATATTGCCCGTTCCATGACTCTTCTATATTAAAATTCAACTCCGGCATAAATAATCCTGATTTCAATTTATTTTATTTATATTGAGTATATATATATATTGAGTATATAATATATATAATATTTATATTGAGTATATATTTATATTGAGTATATATATATTAATCAACTGCAAGTTCAAAGTACATTTGAAACATATTCTTATCTTGATTAGTGAATTTTATAATTATAAACAATGTTTCAATAAATATTATGAAAATAAAGTTTTTTGAAAAGCAAACCCCTATGCTAGAAATCGAAAAAAAAACCTGTTAGAAACTGGAACAAACACTGCCAATAATTTCATTTTGAAATATGGAATCACAACATTTTCGAAGAGTCGGGTTTCAGTTTTAATTTTTGTTTAAAAAAATCCATAGTCACGTTAAAAAAAAGAAATATTTTCTTTATGACGTGAACTTTTTTTTAAAAATTAGACCAACGAAATTTTTATAGGGATCGAAAAAAAAGTCATTTTTCACAAAATGTGGCTATGGCTATAAGTGTGTATTATTTTGAATCAAAATTCAATCGACTGAAACTCCGCTCTTTAAAAAATTGTGAATTCATATTTTTGGATGGCGGTGTTAACTTCATATTCCAACAGGTGTTGTCAATATTTATTGGTATCGATTTTAGCGTAAGTACAGTTATAGAGTGTTACAGCTATTTTTTCGTTCTATTGTGAATTTAAATATCCTATAAACCACGAAGGTACTTCGAAACAGTAATTTTTTACGATGTGATTAGCATTTCGAAATTTTTTTGTAAAACTTCATGCAGGAATTTTTATTTAAAAATGGAATATAATTGCTTATAATTAAAAATCTGGATTCGAGAGTTTTTTTTTACATGTTCTAGTTTTCAAAATAAAAATACAACTTTATTTTTTGTGTTGGTATTGTTGTTATAAAAAACTTTTCAACCCGGGATAAAAACGATATGATTTTGACAATGAGTTCGAAGATCCTTCAAACTATATATATATATATAACCTTAGCAACAGAAATTTTTACTATAAATTCGAAAAAATTGAAATACCCTATTGATGTTCTTATGAAAAATCAAAATTGGCTTCTAGTCTTTATGAAATATTTTTTGTTGCACCGAAAATTTAATAAAAACTCACTTTTCTGTGTTTTTTGCGCCTCTTCTAATCCTTTAATCGTTCCATCTTTGATACTTTCCGTCGCCGCCCACGCCAACATCAAAGCCTTCTGCTCAGCGCTCAAATATTTCGGAACCGCAATTTTAATATGCATATAATGATCGCCAAAACCTGGCGCATGGAGACGTTTCACACCTTTTCCGCTGAGTCTCATCTTCGTATGACTCGTCGTTCCAGCCGGAATATGTACATAGGTGTCGGTGTTGATACCATGAACCTTGACCGTTCCACCCAAAACCGCCTGCGCCACCGAAATTTCGACATCCGAATGAATATCATCCTTTTCTCGGCGGAATTTGAGCGACGGTGCCACACGGAAGCGTACGTAGACTTGATTTTTGCCGACTTGAAACTTCAAATTATCGCCATCGTTGGTGCCGGCGGGCACGTTGAATGAGACTTTTCGCCGTTGTACAGTTTGACCTTGTCCTTCACATTCTTGACATGGATTTTTGTTGTAGTGACCGGAGCCGCGACATCGTTGACAGGAGGTTTGGTAGAAGAATCCGCCTTGGAGACGTTGCGAAACTGCACCAGTACCGTTACAGTAAGGACATGTTGTCTAGAAGTTAGATAATTTATGTGATTTTTTAAATTTACTGAAATCAAATCGAAATTCTAGATTTTTTGCAGCTATATGTGAGGGAATAGCTATTTTCTCGCTTTTTGAAAGACTTTCAGACAATTTTGCAAGTAACTATAAGAAAGAAGCGATTTTTCGTGTTTTTAAAAGACGTTCCGATATTTTTTGCAGCTAAATATGAGAGACCAGCGATTTTCTCGCTTCTTGAACGACTTTCAGACATTTTTGGAAGGTAACTATGAAAAATAGCGATTTTTCTCGTTCTTGAAAAACGTTCAGATATTTCTTCGCGTTTTCAATTGAATTCTGAAGGATTCTAAATGGAATTTCATGGTTTCGATAATTTTCATGAGATACAATTTTTGTGTAAATTTTGAGACGCCTTCCGCTTCAAAATCTTCGTTTTTTGAAATCAGATGTGCTAAAAACCAACCTTCTTATATCCTGGTTCAACCTGTGTTCCATGACACTTCAAACAATCCTCCACCACGTTAACATTCACATTTTTCGTCGATCCTCTAACCGCTTCTTCAAACGAGATATCCATCACCATTTCTTGCGCGGCCGAATGTCCAAACTGACTATCAGCAAAATTATCCCAATTGAAACCTCCCTAAAAACCAATGCCTATACAATTTTTAGTCCAGTTTTACTCACCATTCCCCCACCAAATGTTCGCCTAAAAATCTCATTCACATCAACATTTCCCGAATAATGCCATCCACCACCACCATGTCCACCAGGAGCTCCACCAGCTCTTGGACCTCCACTTCCAAAAGTGTCGTATTCTTGTCGTTTTGTGTTGTCCGACAGCACATCGTAAGCTTCGGATATTTCTTGGAATTTCGACTGTGCCTCTTTAGTCTTATTCACATCGGGATGATACTTTTTGGCGAGCTAAAACATTTTTTTCATAAAATCTTGTAATTTATTTCATTTTAAACAAAATTACCTGGAAATACGCCTTCTTAATCGCTTTCGCATCAGCCTTCTTATCAACACCTAACGTTTTATAATAATCCTCTTTGCTCAACGTCGACGATGTGTGAAATTGCGCTGAAAATTTTTTATTAAAATAATTTAGCTTTCATCAATAATGATGCAATTCACTCACTTTTCTTACTAGTCGTCGGGTTTCCTATTTGAGCAAGTGCTCCTCTCGCTACCGATGTACTTCGAATAGCAAACATGGCACAAAAACCTGCAAGTTTCGAGAAATTTCACTTTTTCTGGACGAAAAAAAAGAAAAGTAAAAAAATTGTCCGCAAACACCACGACGAACAACTTGTCGCGTAAATAGCGGAGTGTTGTTGGAGAAATGAATGAAATTTTTAAATTCAAAGAATCAGCTTTGCGTTCGGTATTCGGATTTTTAGTGAATTCTACGAGTCATAAAAATCATAAACAATTATTGTTATTCACTAAATGACACAAAATTACCAAGAACTGTGAATTCAATTCTCATCTGGAATATCATATTATCTTGAAACAGAAATGTATTTTTTTTTTGTATTTGGTAATTCGTTGGGTTTTACCTAAAAAAAAAAACAACTCAAACCATCTGAATAAAAGCTATAAATTTATATAAATCAACTATTCACACGGAGACGTCAATATCACAGATTATCAAAAATTATATAAATATTACATATGTTCAAATATTGGTGATATTCTCCAAAATCTTATCACCAGTAATCATCGCGCTTGTCGTAATTAAGGAGACATTGGGTAGAGATTCTCGAATTACAGCAGTTTCAGCGCGAGTCAAACCACCAATCACAAAAATACATGTTCCACGACTATCCGAATCTAAAAAAAACAGAATTTTTTGGCTGAACGAGAAAATGTGAATTATTTACCTGCAATGACGTCGTTCTTAGTTGTGGAACCATCTCCTCCAACGATAGTTTTCTGCCATCCAGTCCATCTGACCTTATCGCCTTCTTCGATGATTTTTACGAGCAGAGGGGAGAATCCACTATAGGCATAGGAGGGGTCATCCAATTTCTGAAAATATAGCATTTTTGTAGGAGGTACAGTTTGTGATAAGTTGAAAATGTTCTCAATGTTGAATATTTGAAAATACAGTGATGATGGAGTATAGAGTTTTTCAATATGTTCATCTGCTCAAAAATGAATTAATTTAAATTCGAAAAAATCAACCAGAATTTGAAAGGACAAATTTTCAGCAAGAATATTAGACCATTTCTGAAATAGCAATTTTTTTGTTTCGAAATAAAAAAATTGACTTTTTTATAGAAAAGATCAGCTGAAATTTTAAAGAATATTCTGGACCTACAATTCAATATTGAATGAGAGTTTCACACGAAACAGTAATTTTTTCAGACTCTAATTCTTTCTTATTTTCAGAAAATCAATATTTCTCCAAAAATCACTCACCATCTCATTCACATTTTGTGGCAGCATATCATACTGTTTCTTCATTTGCTGGAACAAAATCGGCGCATATTCACACGTCATCTTTCCACTTCCCCCTTTCTCTCGAATCAATCCCATTTTTTGCATTTTCAGAATTTTGTTCAATGCCGACGAGCCATAACTCTGGAAAAAACTTTGATTTTGAATAAAGATGAAAAATAAAATAATACCTGGTTAACAGCTCTTCGATATTGTTGTAAGACAGCAGATTTGAGGCCTCCAGAAGTCAGAGAATGGACCGAAATGAGGCGGAGAATACGATAGAGGGGGACGGCGTCGATGATTTGATCTTCGATGAATGGCAGGATTTTATCGCCGTCTGATACTTCGAGAAGATCTGGAAAAATACAATGATTCAGAAGTTGGCACAAGTTTAGTGAAAAAACGATGAAGTTGTGGTCATTTTCAAGCTGAAAGTTCTAGATTTTACGAAGTTTTAAAATCAGAATTTGAAAATTTTCAAGATTTACCTTTCTCATACTTAACCGTATCCGACAACTGACAATACAAATGCATTCTGGTCATTTCAGCCAGTCTCATATGCGTCGATGTCAATTGTTTCCGCTTCAGAATTCGTGGCATTTTCTTGACCAAAACCGCATATTCGGCAACGGACATTTTCTCGCGATCGAATTGCTCATCGTCACGAAGTTCGGTGAGAATTTTGGCGGCTTCTTGGCCAAATCCATTGATGTGGGAGTGTTTGAGACGATGATAGATCTATAATTTTTTTTTTCGAAATGAAGGGTTTTATTAATGTTTAATTAAAAATCTCACCTCATCAGTCAAATAAATCTCCTTGCTATCAAATGGATCAACATCTTCTTTCTCCTCAAATTCCGCTAATGGAACCTTGATCGAGTTCACCATTCCAGTTTTGAACATCTCGTCCAACAATCCACTATATGTCAATTGGGTTAGCATTGGTGTAAGAGGGTCCAACCAGCGATCAATTATCACCTGAAAAAAATGAGGTTAGGTTATGATTCAAGAAAAAAATGCGGTGAAACCTTAAAACATTCAGTGATTCTGGCTGAAATTAGTTTAAAATGTAGATTTTTCAACAATTTGGTCAGAAATTAAAGGATTTTCGAGCTAAAAGTTGGGAATTTCAAGCATTTTGTTTCAAAACATTTGTATTTTGCTTGGAATTTGAAATTTTTTGATTCTAAACTTTAGGAACTCTGTTTTTCATGGGAAGTCGACGAATTTACATCGAAATTTACATAAAATCTTATGTCTTTGAAAACACTAACAATTCTATTCAACTTCAGGCTCGAATCCGTCACACCAGGCAAAAATACATTATTATTATTCGTAATTTCTGTCGAAGTTCTAATCTTTTGCACCATTCTCGCCACATCTTGCGACCATTTCCCCCTCGAATAAATCGTCATAATTCGCTGATTTTGATTCATCGACACATTTCCTCTTGCCATATCGATTAGTTGATTCAACGCCGTCGCGCATTTGTGCAAAGGTGTCCAATCTCCGTTGAGAAGAAGTTTTGAGGCGATTTGTGGTTGTGATAATGATAGACATTCTCCGTCTCGTGGTAGCCAGCAAAGAGGAATTTCCTTGACTGATTCTAGTCTTTCCCAATACCTTCCATTGTCTTTGAGTTTCAGCTTCTCTCTGACAACATACCAGGCTTCGGGGATGAAGAATACTTGATATAGTGTTTTCTGGAAAGAAGTTTTGTGATTTTAATGAAGTTGTAGACTGAAACTTTCTGAAATTCTTTCAACAACATTATTGTTTTGAGCTTATCACACAAATTTGACTTCTTCTTTCAAAAACCATCATCAAACTCATTTTTTGAAGATTTTTCTAATACTTTGACATTTGTTTTAGGGACTCCATGCAAATTCATTTAGATTTATGAGACTTGAAGTCTATCTACGTCTAAAACTCGAGATTTTGTGGTAAATTTCGATCCGAATTTGTTTTTTTTCTGTTTTTCGAATTATTATCGATTTTTTCCGCGATTGGAACCAATAAATTGTGCATTTTTGATGACAATAAGCTAATTTGATACTCTGAAACTTTTTTATTCGAACTTTTGAAAAGATCTCAGCTAAAATTGTCTTTTTCAGAAGGAAATTGATTCCTGTTGAAGCGCATTTGTTTTTTTGTTGTTGATTTTTTTTAAACCAAAAACCTCACTGGATCATTTTGCACATTATCTATATAATCACATAGTAAATCGAGAGAAATCGTCGTCGGCGATAGGAAAAACACAACATGCGGTGTTTCCGCTCTTTTCCTCGTTTCAATTCCGTGATTGGCGACGACCCCGTGTGCGGCAAGTAGAGAAGCTCCGGCAAACTGAAAAACTACAAATTTCTCTTTCTGTCACTTGATGATTTCATTTACCAGGTTCACCCGGTGCATTAGACTTCGATCGCGATCCCAAACAATCGTTTTTTCACCATCCAACGAGTCCAAAATGGAGAAAAGTATACTTCTCCCATATTCCAGCGCACTTTTCACTTCAGCCTAAAATAATGTTTTAGGATGGAAATTTACCAGAAAAAAATTACTGTGCCCTCCACGAAAATTGTATTCTCCTCCATTTTGCTGAAAATTGAAATGTTTAGTTTTTGTTGGGAGAAAAAAGAAAGAAAATAAACAATTTCAATATGGCCGAGGTTTTACAATTTCTAGGCCATATTTAAAAAAGAAAGAAAAAACAAATTTGAAGTCGTCGAAAAATCAGTAACAGGAGTTATAATAATAAAAAGAATTTTGCTTTAAAATAAAGTGTGATAAAACATTGATGGCAAAAATGTATCGTGATGAATAATATTATAAATAAATATATGTTTAATTTAAATTTCGCGTGACATTCTTTGGATTTAAAATGATGAATAATTTCTTCATTAAAATCTAGTTTCATATTTTCTGAATGGAAATAATTGACGTATTCCTTATTGGAATATCACTGATCGCGCTTTTCCTCACAGTTATCTTACTAGCTCTACAATACTTTGGAATATTATCTCCAAAACCGAAACCGAAAGCCGATTCAAAATCAGTTGAAAATTCGAAACCTAGTGGCAAGGAAAAAATCCAAGCGGAAGGAGACACATTATTAACAGCGATATCAAGCTTCAAAATAAAACACGAGGATGTTTTTGCACGGTTGAAGAAAGAAAGAGAAGAACAAAAGCAATTGGATGTTGGAAAAAGCAAAATCGAAAATCATGTGAAGGCCATGAAAGTAAGTTTTTTTAAAAGTAAATAATAACATAAGTGAACCGAAAAATGGCTGTTCTGATAAAAGAAATAGAACCAGGTGTGTGTTTCTGTCGTAATTTTCTAATTTTTTTCAGAGATTTTCAATAGAAAAACACGTATTTTTGAGGGGCCTCAGGAATTTTCGCGAGTTATAAATGTTAAACAACAGCAAAACCCTGTTTATTCATCATTTTCAGAGAAATTAAACGAACGCACCTGGCTCCCTCTCAGTACGGCCGTTTTTTCAAAACTTTTCTTGAATCTCAAGCGACTGTAAAATATATTACTAACAAAATTTATTTATTTCAGAAATTTATAAACGAATTCCAATCTGATGTTAATAGATCAGAAGAGACAAGAAAAAAGTGGGACGCAAAAAATAGTGAATCGTCGACTAAGCCACACATCGAATGGGTTGTTAAATTCCTCGTCACAATTGCATGTGGAATTGTCAGTGTACTGTCATTCGCAACTATTGTTTTCTTCATTCGTACAAAGTTTTTCGGTGCAAAACTGCCTTCTCTTCTCGTATTGGTCTCGATTCGCATCACCGGAGCAATCATAATTATCACAAGTCTCGTTGTTATTGTTGTGGGTTCCGGAGTTGTCGAACGATATCGTTGCCCATTGAAACTTGATGGGTTTGGTTTATCCAACTTCATCAATTCTTCGGTTTGTGATACATCAGATTCGAAATTTTATGGTGAATTGGGTAGTGGCGATGTAATGACATTGGATAATATTGCGCAAAATCTTCAAATGGATGAGTACAAACAGAAAATGTCTACTATCATCAATGATGCCAATATCTCTAAAATCGAAGTCTCCCCCACATTTTCTCAAGAAGTGAAGGTCATCGAAAATGGGGTGAAAAAGTTGGATGAGTTGTCATCAGGAAATTGTATTGATGCGGACAATTGGCACAAACTCGAACACTATCGAATACTCTTCGTAAAAATTGTTAACGTGACTCACAATGTTATGGATTCGATCGAGTCGTTCAACGTAAAATTAGGAGAATCGGGCAATGACGTGAGTGGTATGATTGATCAACTGTATGCTGATATTTCGAAATCATTGAAACAAGCAATCGATGATATCAACGTGAGTATTTCACTTTGTACTGTGACAATTGGTAAAAAAAATATGTGGCCGTTATAAATCTGTAGTAATTTCGCATTTTTATGGCGGTGACTTACGATACACAGGGTATTTCTAAATCAAATCATTTTAAAAATATATTTTTATGAACTACTAAGAACAAAATTATCTTTGTTTTGTTTGTCACTAGACCAAAAAATATAATTTCGAATTAAATTAAGATGCGACTTTGTTTATTTTGCTTGCCGTACTCTATTCTCTCTTTTTTTTCAAAAGCGATAACTCTTGACATACTACGGAAACTAACTAAAAATATTTCTATGATAAGGGAACATTTCTATCCATACATTTGGTTTATTTTTTCATTCTGCTGAAAATCAACCAAATAGTCTAACTTCAAAGAAAAATAGATCTTACCTCACTTTTCTGAACATCAAAAACAAATTTCTTTCAGCGAAAAATCAGTGGCGCCGATTTTTCTTGTAACCCCATCATTGTCAACTACGCTAAAACTGGGCATATGCTCTGCAAAAATTTGACATTCCACTGGATTTGTGAAGATTTTGCGCAATATTATCCAATGTCATTACATCGCCACTACCCAATTCACCATAAAATTTCGAATCTGATGTATCACAAACCGAAGAATTGATGAAGTTGGATAAACCAAACCCATCAAGTTTCAATGGGCAACGATATCGTTCGACAACTCCGGAACCCACAACAATAACAACGAGACTTGTGATAATTATGATTGCTCCGGTGATGCGAATCGAGACCAATACGAGAAGAGAAGGCAGTTTTGCACCGAAAAACTTTGTACGAATGAAGAAAACAATAGTTGCGAATGACAGTACACTGACAATTCCACATGCAATTGTGACGAGGAATTTAACAACCCATTCGATGTGTGGCTTAGTCGACGATTCACTATTTTTTGCGTCCCACTTTTTTCTTGTCTCTTCTGATCTATTAACATCAGATTGGAATTCGTTTATAAATTTCTGAAATAAATAAATTTTGTTAGTAATATGTTTTACAGTCGCTTGAGATTTTTTGCACTTTAATCTGAAATTCGTGAAACATCAGGATTTCCGATCAAGAAGACAACCAAGGAAAATGATCGACCAATGTCTGATCCCAATCAATTGCGATTCCACACAAGTCCCACCACCGGACCTGGACGTTGACAACTACTACACCAAAATAGTAGAAACGCTGAAGTCGATCCAAGAGAAGTCATTGGTTCTCCGACCAAACCACTCGCGGAATCGAATAAGCGAATCTACTCGTGCTCTGCTCAATATCAGGCGACAAACCGACAGATCAAGCCCACTCTTCCACTCCATCTCGAAGCAGTGCCGCGAAGAACTCGCGAAAGATCACCAGGAATTTGCCACAGCACGTCTTGTCAACGCCGCAATGGCCAAAAGAAGTATGAAACGAGTAGCCAGAAGTCTCGCGGAATATTCGTCCACAATTCCAAGCCTGAAATCTTCTTCCAACGGGAACCGTATCACTCACCGAAATGGAATCGAACAAGAAATCCATCTGTTCTACTCCAAACTTTTCAAAAGTAACGATGCTGCACCAACCCGAAGAACAAGAAGATCCACAAGACCAGAAACACCTCCGTCATTTCTACCCAGCGAAATCCGATCCGCTTTGGCCTCATTTCCAAACGGAAAGTCACCTGGTGAGGACAAAATAACTGCTGATCTACTCAAGAAGTGCACGGAAAACATAATATGGATGATCACCAACTTGTTCAACACAATCGTGGACAAGTCCGAGATTCCAAGTGCTTGGAGATCTTCAAAAACCATTCTACTCTTCAAGAAAGGAGATCGTGAAAACTTGGAGAATTACCGCCCCATCACCATACTGCCGGTTCTCTACAAGCTTTTCACCAAATGCATCTTGCAGCGAATTCGCCGAACACTTGAAGAAGCCCAACCTGTCGAACAAGCTGGTTTCCGACGATCCTTCTCAACAATGGACCACATCTCAACCATCCAAAGAATCCTGGAAGCTGGAAGAGAGCACCAAATCCCACTGGTTCTGGTCTTCGTCGACTATCACAAAGCATTCGACAGTGTTGAACCGTCGG
>LR550291.1:0-15431 GCA_900536415.3 Caenorhabditis sp. 38 MB-2015 | reverse complement strand
CTGCTTAGCGCTAAGCAGTCCTAAAAGTGGGCGGAGCTTGTTTTGGTACTGCTTAGCTCTAAGCAGTCCCAAAAATAGGCGGAGCTTATTTTGGGTCTGCTTAGCTCTAAGCAGTCCCAAAAATAGGCGGAGCTTATTTTGGGTCTGCTTAGCGCTAAGCAGTCCTAAAAGTGGGCGGAGCTTATTTTGGGTCTGCTTAGCGCTAAGCAGTCCTAGAAGTGGGCGGAGCTTGTTTTGGTACTGCTTAGCTCTAAGCAGTCCCAAAAGTGGGCGGGGCTTGTTTTGGGACTGCTTAGAGATAAGCAGTCCCAAAAGTGGGCGGAGATTATTTTGGGTCTGCTTAGCGCTAAGCAGTCCTAGAAGTGGGCGGAGCTTGTTTTGGTACTGCTTAGCTCTAAGCAGTCCCAAAAATAGGCGGAGCTTATTTTGGGTCTGCTTAGCGCTAAGCAGTCCTAAAAGTGGGCGGAGCTTATTTTGGGTCTGCTTAGCGCTAAGCAGTCCTAGAAGTGGGCGGAGCTTGTTTTGGTACTGCTTAGCTCTAAGCAGTCCCAAAAGTGGGCGGGGCTTGTTTTGGGACTGCTTAGAGATAAGCAGTCCCAAAAGTGGGCGGAGATTATTTTGGGTCTGCTTAGCTTTAAGCAATCCCAAATGAAGAGACGCAGAGAAACAGAGATTTGGGACTGCTTAGCTCTAAGCAGTCCCAAAAGTGGGCGGAGCTTATTTTGGGTCTGCTTAGCGCTAAGCAGACCCAAATTTCGGTTTTTTTTCAGATCGATGTGCCTTTAACAAGAAAAGTTGGTGAATTCAAAAATTCGAGTTTTCGAAGTTTTCCATTTTCATATCGAATCGTTGAAAGTGAAATGAACAAACTTTTCGACATGTTACAAGTTGATGAGCAAATTGCCAGGTAATTTCTGGATTTCTCAAATTTTTGCAGTCAAAATTTGGAATTTTCAGCACCTCCTCAGTATCAGAATCCACTCGTCGAAAAAGATTGCATATAAAAGAACCAATTTCGAAGATTTATTATCACGTTGCGTCGGAATCGGAATCGTTGAACAACACAAGAAAACCGAAATTGGCAAGGGTCGAAAGTCAGCCGAGAGGGATTCTGAAGACGAAATGTTCGAGTTTTGCTATTTATGAGGAGATTTATGGGGATCATTTGACACCGGCGCCAATCGATATTCGACCAAGATTACCGGATAGAAAACCAATTAGGGCTTTTGATTATTGGTAAGGAAGAGGTCTGATTTAGGATCTGAGAACCTTTTTTTTTGGAACCTAAAAAGTGTCTTTTTAGAACCCAACATGATTTTTTGGAAATTTCAGAACTTTTGAACCTATCTTTTGGGACCTAAAAGGGCACTTCTTCAGAAACATCCAAATTAGGTTCTTTTTGAAAACCTGAAAAGCAAATTTTGAATCTTAAAAGTTTGGGATCTGAATTTTTGATATTTTCAAGAATTTAAAAATGTGTACATTCAGGTTCTAAAATGGGCCTAATTCAGAATTTGGTCCTTTTTTGAATATTGTTTTTTTTTCGACCTGAAAATTTAGGTTTGGGATAGGTCTAATTTAGGACCTTAAACGGGACTTCTTCAGAAACCTGAAAAAAGGTTCTTTTTGGAACCAAAAATTGGGTACTTCTTTGAGAACCACCTGAAAATGAGTAAGTTTTGGAACCTAAAAAAAACTTTTTTTTTAATTTCAAAATTTTGCATTTTTAGAACCTAAAAATCAGCTTTTCGGTTCTAAATTTGGCTTGATTCAAAATTTGTAATTTTGTCTTTTTGGGACCTAAAAATGTTATTTTTAATGCTGTTTTTGACATGAAAATGTTCCTCAAAGAACCTATGAAATTATTTTAACCAAAAATGTTAATTTTTTGGAGTTTCACTTTCTCATAAAACTAGGATTTTTTTCACTTTTTGGAACCTGGAGTAGCTTATTTTTAGGACCAAAAAATGGAACCCCTTTTTGAATTTCTAATCATGAAACATTCATTTTTTGTAACCTAAAAAGGTGATAAAAATTCATTTCTTAAAAAAAAACATAAAATTTTTTCAGAACCCAAAAAAATATTTTAAAAGTTCTTCGTTTTAAACCTGAAAAGGCGACTATTGAGGTCATTTCTTTTTCAAAATTTTCAACAAAAATTGAAAGAATGATTTTCGGGAACTTAAAAATTGTATTTTTCAGCCTGAAAATTGCTAATTTCTACATTTAAAATTTTTTTTAGAACCAAAAATTGTATCAGAACCTGGAACCAAAAATCAATAAAATAATTTTAATCACCCAAAAAATGTATCCTTTCCCCCCATTCAAAAATGCAAATTTCAGCGCAACAATCGAGCGCAAGAAAAAATTGCCAAGTCTCCATCAATCTAATTCATTCGCCTCCTATTTTCTTCGCCGAAAAAAATAATTTTTATTCCTAATTTTTTTTCTTTTTTCCGCCCATCTGCTGTACATAATGAATAAGAATGTTTATTTCTTTCTCGCGCCCCAAAAAAAAACTTTTTTTTTTTTTTTCTTTTCTTGTTTTTTTTTCTCTGCGCACCTCGTCTTGCTCTAAAAGAATTTCGCAATTCCCCGACAATAAAAAAGACCAAAATGATGGGGACGGAAAAAAAGGAGGAAAAAAAAAATTGATTTTCAATTTTCAAAGAACACACCTTTTTCTTCTGGATATGTATATAATATGTATACTCAAAAATTTATGGATTGTTTACATTTTATTAGGTTTTGTGCATTTTTGAATGAACTAGTATTATTATATGTATAATATGAATTAGGTTATATACTGTTTGTTTACTTTGAGAAGGAAAAGGAAAAAGAATGTATACTCAATTGACACACTTTTTCCTGGTTCCACTTTTTTTTTCCTTTTTTGCCTTTTTGAGTCTGCTTAGCTCTAAGCAGTCCCAAATTTTCATTTTCAGCTTTATTTTTCGGATTTGAAAATGTTATTTTACTTCATGTCAAATTGAAATTCTAAAAAATTTATTCACTTTTCCCAAATTATTCCGTTTTTTTTTTGACATTTTTTATGTTTTTGACATTAAACCTTTGAAAATTTGCTCGAAATGTTCTTTTTTTGTCTGCGTCTCTTCATTTGGGTCTGCTTACCTCTAAGCAGTCCCAAATCTCTGTTTCTCTGCGTCTCTTCATTTGGGTCTGCTTAGCTCTAAGCAGTCTCAAATCTCTGTTTCTCTGCGTTTCTTCATTTTGGTCTGCTTAGCTCTAAGCAGTCCCAAATCTCTGTTTCTCTGCGTCTCTTCATTTGGGTCTGCTTAGCTCTAAGCAGTCCCAAATTTCTTTTTCTCTGCGTCTCTTCATTTGGGTCTGCTTAGCTCTCAAATTTTGGATTTTTTAAAGGATGTTATCATTTTCAAACTGAAATTAGTTGAAAATCAGATTTTGGGTTAAAAAGTGTCAATTTTTTCCCATTTTTAAATTTTTCAAAAAAATAAATTAGGTCAAAAATTAAAATTTTCAGATTTTCAGGTAATTTTTTCCAGTTTTCAAATTTTTCCTAAATTTTGTGTTTTGGCTAGTAGATATCCTTTAAGATCTTAGTTTCTTAAAACCTTAGAACGAAAAAAATTCAATTTTTTACTTGCTCTGATTTTTCCTAAAAATTATATTTTTCAAGCTGAAAACAGTTGAAACCATGAAAAATGCCAACTTTCTAGTAAAATTTTAATTTTTTTGTTACTTTTCATAAATTCTGGGTCCTACAAACTCTTGAAATCCAGTTTTTGAGTCAAATTTTACTGTTTCTGAAAAAAGTGGCTAATTTATGCCTGAAGTTTGTCTCCCATTTTTGGGCCTGCTTATCTCTAAGCAGTCCCAAAAAAAGCCCCGCCCATTTTTGGGTCTGCTTATCTCTAAGCAGTCCCAAAACAAGCCCCGCCCATTTTTGGGCCTGCTTATCTCTAAGCAGTCCCAAAACAAGCCCCGCCCATTTTTGGGTCTGCTTATCTCTAAGCAGTCCCAAAAAAAGCTCCGCCCATTTTTGGGTCTGCTTATCTCTAAGCAGTCCCAAAAAAAGCTCCGCCTCTTTTTCCTCTCTTCTTCCCTTGGGATTTTTTCAACCAATTAAACATTCAAAAAACCTTGAACTAGATATATTATACAATCCCCTCACTTTTACACATATTTTTTATTTTTTTTATTTGTACACTTTTAAAACCCGCTGTTTTTTCCTGTTTCATTTTTTTTTCCAACACACTTTTTCCGTTCCTTATCAAATTTTGTGTGTGTTGACATTTCCTTTTCCAAATTTTTATTTGGGAAATTTCACAATATTTTCTAAAATATGCTACGAAATTTGGAAAATTCAAGAGATTCTCCAGAATCTAGGCCATCTGCCAAAAAATCCACGTCATCAACTGTGAAATTATTATCATCACGTCCTCTACGTGACCCGGATTATTCGGAATTTCGAGCAAATCCAAAAATTGGTGAGTACTATTTTGGGATTTTTTGCAAATTGAAAAAGGTTGGTCCTAAATTTCTACAGTACCCCATAAGAATCCTACTGTAGCAGCAAAAAAGATGGAAACTAGCAGTACAAGTGGCGGAGATTTTGGGCGTTTGGTGTGGGTGTCAGATCCGGTGGATGGGTTCGTTTTGGCGAGAATCAACGACATCTCCCAAGATGGATTCACTTTACAACTCGAAAAATCTGGAGAAACTGTGAGTTTCCTTCAGAATCACCATCTGAAAATCCTCGGAAAAATCCAGGTCACCAGAAAATACGACGAAACTTTTGCGTGCGAAGACGATTTGTCGAAGAGCGTCGAGGACAATTGCGCTCTAATGCACTTGAACGAGGCGACATTGTTGGCGAATTGTCGGAAACGATATGAGAAGGGGCAGATTTATGTGAGTTTTGGGAGAGACGCAGAGAAACAGAGAGATTTGGGACTGCTTACCTTGGGACTGCTTAGAGCTAAGCAGTCCCAAATGGAGAGACGCAGAGAAACAGATTCGGGACTGCTTAGAGCAAAGCAGACCCAAATGGAGAGACGCAGAGAAACAGATTCGGGACTAACAGAGAAACAGAGATTTCAGGGGGGACTTTCAGGGGGGACAGGGACTGCTTAGAGCTAAGCAGACCCAAAAGTGGATGCAGCTTATTTTGGGTCTGTTTGTTGCTCATTTTTTATTGAATTTGAAAATTTAAAAATGTGAACCCATATTTTCGGACCTGCTGAATTCAATGTAATCAAAATCAAAGAAGGATTTTCACGCTCAGGACCAGAAAATGAGGTCCAAACTTGATTTTTCTTTAAATCATATCGACAGTTTTCAAAAATAAGCGAAAAAGGGAATTTTTCCTGAATTCTAAATTTGGATTTGTGATTTAATGATTGTTTTTTCCTGAAAAAAAAACATTTTTGATGTTTCCAAACTAAAATCGAAGTTCTTCAGCCAAAACATATATTATATTTGTGCAAATTCAAAAAAAAAAATTGAAAAAAAATTAGAAGAATTATTTGAATACTACTGAAAATCACTTTTTAGACCCGATTTTTCACAGAAAATAAATTATTTCGTGAAAAAAAAGGATTTAAAGATTAATTTTCAACAAAGATTAAAAAAAACTAGTATTTTTACAAAAAAAGAAGCAAAAAACTATGTTTCAAAAGAACATTTTGCTAGAACCTTAATGATTTTTAACATTTTTCAAAGAGTTCAATTTTTGGTAAAATTGAACATCAGGATAGTGTTCAGGAGAGTCGATTTAGTTAGAAAAAAGTAAGAAATTCAGAGCTAAGCAGCCCCAAGTGTAGAGACGCAGAGAAATAGAGATTTGGGACTGCTTAACTTTAAGCAGACCCAAAAAAAAAAAACTAATTTTCAATATTTTCAGTCGTATGTGGCCAACATTCTCATCTCAATCAACCCCTACGAACAAATTCAAGGATTCTACGGACCCGAAAAAATCCACGAATACCGCGGCAAATCATTGGGCCAAAAAGAGCCGCACATTTTTGCGATCGCCGACAAGGCCTACCGCGAAATGCGTCGTCATCAAATCTCGCAAAGTATCATTGTTTCGGGCGAATCTGGAGCCGGAAAAACAGAATCGCAAAAAGCGGTGCTCCGCTATCTATGCGAAAATTGGGGAGCCGAAGCGGGTCCGATTCAGAAGCGTCTCCTCGAGACGAATCCAATCCTCGAAGCGTTCGGAAACGCCAAAACGTTGCGCAACAACAATTCGTCGAGATTTGGCAAATTTGTGCAAATTCATTTTTCGGATGCCGGCAATGTTGCGGGCGGATACATTTCGCATTACCTTCTGGAAACTTCGAGAATTTGCCGACAATCTCAAGGCGAGAGAAATTATCATATTTTCTATCAATTGATCGCCGGAGCATCCAACGATCTTTTTGAGCATTTGAAATTGGGACCAGCTACTGGATTCAATGTAGGTTTAGCTAATTTAAAGGAACATTGTATTTTTTTTTTAGAGTACTGTAGATTTTTTATTTCTCCTTAACCGAAACTAGAAAATTAGTGAAAAATATCAAACATTATTGGGAATTTTTTTAAAGGAACATAGCCTGTTTCTGAAAGTACTGTAGTTGGGTCCTACCACGTTTTTAGTATTTTGGTTTTTTTTTCCATTTTTAAACACCAAAAAATGATAGAAACCGGCAAAATTTCTTAAAATATCATGTTTTTTCTGAAAATAATAAAAAAAAAATTATATTTTCCCAGAAAGTTCAGAAAATGAGTACGGTAGTTTAAAGGAACAGCGCAATTTTTGGTCCCACCACATTTTCATTAATTTTTCTTTTTTTTTTCACTGTTCAACTAAATTGTCAAAATACTGTCAAACTTTCACAAAAAAAAACTGTAATTTAAAGGAACAATACATTTTTCATCAAAGGGTACTGTACTTGGGTCTTACTACGTTTAGGGTACTGTGGTGTAGTATTTTTGTGTTCGTTTAGTTTTCTATTTTTGAACTAAAAATTTATGAAAACTCAAAATTCTTTAAAGGAACATAAAAAATTTGAAACTACAAAAATATGTAAAAATGGCTATGTTCCTTTGATTAAAGGTGTATTTCTTCACTTTTTCCCAAAACACAAGATGTTCCTTTTTCTTACAGTACCTCCGCCACGGATCTACAGTACACTTTGGCTCGGGTCCCAACGAGACCAAAGACCCAATGGTCAACGACAAGGAAGACCTCCGTCGCCTCACCCAAGCTCTCTCCCTTTCCGGAATCGGCGAAAAGGAGCAAACATTTATCTGGCAGACAATTGGCGGCATTCTCCATTTGGGAAATGTCGAATTTGAGGAAAATGCGGCAGATTCGCGCGGTGGATCGAAGATCACGCCAGATTCGGAGCCAAGTTTGATGAATGCCGCGCGATTGTTTGGATTGGAACCCGACGAGATGAAACTCGGACTATGTGCTCGAATCATGCAAGCCACTAAAGGAGGTGTCAAGGGAACTTTGATTCGTGTCCCTTTAAAGGCGCATGAGGCGGCGGCGGGTAGAGATGCGTTGGCAAAATCGATTTATTCGAAATTGTTTGATTGGCTCGTCGAGATGGTTAACAAGAGTATTCCATGTCAGGAGAATAACACGAAATTCATCGGAGTCCTCGATGTTGCTGGCTTCGAATTCTTTGCCGTCAACTCATTTGAGCAATTTTGCATCAATTTTTGCAATGAAAAACTTCAGAATTTTTTCAATGAAAGAATTTTGAAACAGGAGCAAGAATTGTATGTGGCTGAAGGGTTGAATATTCAGAAAATTGAGTTTTCCGACAATTTGGATTGTATCGAGTTGTTTGAGAAGAAGGCGACGGGATTGTTTGATTTGTTGGATGAGGAGGCGAAATTGCCCAGGGCCACTTTTCAACATTTTACCCAGAGGGCTCATGAGGCGAATGCCAAGCATTTTAGACTTGATGTGAGTTTTTTTCTGAAATGTTTTTGAGAAATTTGAACACCTGGATCGTGTTCAGGGGTCGATTTAGTATGAAAACATGTTTTGGTTTTGAAAAATGTCAAAAAAAAATTCATTTGGGACTGCTTACAATCTCTAAGCAGTCCCAAAAGTGGGCGGAGCCTAATTTGGTGCTGCTTATAGTTTTTTTTTTTCAAAATTCAAGGTTTTATAATTTTTCAAAAGTTTGTATTACTATTTTGATGCCGAACTTACCTGAAGCTTATATGGAAAAACAGAAAATGAACAAAATGTGAACAAAAACATGTGTTTCTTGAAGTTTTAGGATTCTCAACTTTTTTTCGAGACGTTTTTGAGAAATTTGAACACCTGGATCGTGTTCAGAAGGGTCGATTTAGTATGAAAACATGTTTTGGTTTTGAAAAATGTCAAAAAAAATTCATTTTGGACTGCTTAGAGTTAAGCAGACCCAAAATAAGCCCCGCCCACTTTTGGGTCTGCTTAGCTTTACGCAGACCCAAAAGTGTGCGGAGCTTATTTTTGGGCCTGCTTAGCACTAAGCAGTCACAAATGAAGAGACGCAGAGAAAAAAGATTTGGGACTGCTTAGGGCTAAGCAGACCCAAAAGTGGGCGGGGCCTATTTTGGGACTGCTTAGAGCTAAGCAGACCCAAACTGAAGATTTTTCATTTTGAGCCAAATTCAATGAAAAATATATGGTTTTGTAGATTTTTTGACGCTGAACAAGAATCTGTACCTCTTTTACAAAATTCAAAAATTGGCGCCAAAGTTTGCTCTAAAACATCCATTTTCGCCAAAATCAGTTTTTTTCAAATCATATCGAAGAATTTGTATAGATAATGCTAAAAATTCATAAACTGGAGAAAAAATGAAATTTTTCACATTTTGGGTTTTGAAAATATGAAAAGTTTGTCTTCAAATTTGAAAAACGCTTTTTTTGGCCTCAAAATTCCAATATCCTACAAATGTTTGATTTCAGACCCCCCGAAAATCGAAAATCCGTGCTCACCGCGAGATGCGCGACGACGAAGGCTTGCTCATTCGCCACTACGCCGGCACCGTCTGCTACGAGACGCTCTACTTTGTCGACAAGAACAATGACCAACTCCACAACTCGCTTGAAATGCTCATCGAACAATCATCCTGCCCCATTTTGGTGTCTCTCTACACCACGGAGCCAAGTTTGGCGCCAAAAACTGGTGGAAAATTGAAGGCGGCCAGTGTGGGAAGCAAGTTCAAGAGCCAACTCGGAGCACTTTTGGAGAAATTGAACACGACGGGCACTCATTTTGTGAGATGTGTCAAACCGAACAACGAGATGAAGGCTTGGAAATTTGATGGAATCTCGATTTTGGGACAATTGGAATGTGCTGGAATGACATGTGTGCTCAAATTAATGCAACAAGGATTCCCAAGTCGCACGAGCTTTGCCGAGCTCTACGGGATGTATGAAAAGGGACTGCCGCCAAATCTTGCGCGCCTCGATCCTCGGCTCTTCAGCAAGTGCCTCTTCAGAGCTCTTGGCCTAGATCAAAATGATTTCCAATTTGGGCTCACTAAAGTTTTCTTCCGCGCAGGCAAATTTGCCGAATTTGACAAATTGATGCGTCAAGATCCGGAAACTATGAGTGAGCTCATTTCGAAGGTGCGCGAGTGGTTGATCAAGGCGAGATGGAGAAAAGCACAATTTGGAGCATGGAGTGTTATCAAATTGAGAAATAAGATTCGCTATCGAGCTGAGAAGATTCGCCTGATTCAAAGTGTTATTCGCGGATACCTGGTTCGAAAACGGTTCCAAAAAAGGTTTGTCAACTCTTTTCAGCAACGTTTTTGAGAAATTTGAAGCCCAGGATCGTGTTCAGGAGGGTCGATTTACTATGAGAACATTTTGAATTTCAGAATTGTCGAAAATTTCAATTTGGGTCTGCTTAGCTCTAAGCAGACCCAAAATAAGCTCCGCCCTTTTTTTGGACTGCTTAGAGTTAAGCAGTCCCCAACGAAGAGTCGCAGAGAAACAGAAAAGCTAAGCAGTCCCAAATCTTTGTTTCTCTGCGTCTCTTCATTTGGGACTGGGGTTTATAGGGGCGGGGTTTATTTTGGGTCTGCTTAGAGCTAAGCAGACCCAAAGTTTCATTTTCAACCAAATTTGATGAAAAATATATAATTCTGTAGATTTTTTGACGATGAACAAGATTCTGGGATTCGTTTCTTCGAATTTCGTCTTATTAGCCAAAAAAAGGGCTCCAAAATTTGCTCCAAAAGCCTAAAAAATAACGTTTTCCGGTTTTTAGAAATTAGCCCGATTTTACAACTGAGAAAACAGGGTTCCCCGTGTGTTCTCGTGGTCCCGTTTTCCCATTTTCTCGTTTCCCGTTTGCCCGTTTTCCCGTTTTCCCGCTTACCTGTTTTCCCGTTTTCCTGTGTGCCAGTAAAGAAAAACGGGTAAAAGGAAAAATAAGAAAATGGGAAAACGGTGTTTTGAGAAATTCGCCCAATTTTACAACAATTTTCCCGTTTTCCCATGTTCCCATCTTTCCGTTTGCCCGTTCGCTCAATTTTTTCAACCCCGAATGAGGTAAAATTTAAAATTCACCCAAAAAGGCAATAAATAACCGATGAGCTCTGGATTTTTCACACGTTTGTTTTGTTTTTTTTTTGTCGGTTTTTTTCATTTCCGGGAAAAATTGAAAAAATTGAGAACAAAAAAAAGAGAGCCGGAATTAAGCCATTTATGAGGAGCATCTCTTCGTGTTCAGCTAATTTGTGCTCCTTCTCATTTTTTTTTCTTCTATTTTTTGTTGCTGAAACCGCCCTCCCCCTCTCATCTCATTCACATTCTCAATGGCTCATTGAATTTTTTTTTCGCCTTTTTTTTGTTCCCCAAAAATTTTTCCGATTTTCAAAAAAAAAAAAACAATTTCGTAGGTATATGTTCACCACGACAACCTTTTTTCTTTCCATTCAATTTCAGCGATGAAAAAAAAATTCCCCAGAGATTTTTTTTCCCTCGTCTTTCCAACGAGAGACAATTGCATTTTTCCGATTCGNTCAGCAGGGTGGGTTTGGTATATACATAAATTTTCATATATTTTGTACCACAAATATTTTTTGGGACTGCTTAGCGCTAAGCAGTCCCAAAATTGGGCGTGGCTTATTTTGGGACTGCTTAGCGCTAAGCAGTCCCAAAAACTATTTGTGGTACAAAATATATGAAAATTTATGTATATACCAAACCCACCCTGCTGATTACGATTCTGACGGTCATTTTTCTCAAAAACATGCCAGAAAAATTTTTGCTCTCTAAAAACGCCATTCTTTGCTTCAAAAAACTTAACAGGTATGTTTTTGAGTAAATTGGACGTCAGAATCATGATCAGCACGGTCGATTTGGTGTGTTCACCGATTTTTGTGAAACTTGGCCCAAAATTAGTTTTGGGTCTGCTTAGAGCTAAGCAGACCCAAATGTGGGCGGAGCTTATTTTGGGACTGCTTAGCTCTAAGCAGTCCCAAATGTGGGCGGAGACTATTTTTTGTCAAATTATGAAATAAAAAAAATAAAAATGTGAACCTATGTTTTCTAACCTGCTGAATTCGATGCTGCTGGAATCAGAAAAGAATTTTCACGTTGAGCACCAGAAAATGTTAAGAATTTTTTTTTCTCTATGAAGGTGTGGGAATATCCAAAAATCTACTTTTCTGATTGAAACTTTGAGGCAAAAGTGACTTTCTCACACAAAAACTCCTATTTTCAGGTGAGAAAATGAGCTTTGAAGTGATTTTTCGTTTTGAAAATTTGATTTGTGCTCATTTTCGCTGTTGCAATTTATCAAAAATTGTTTTCGGCAGAATTTTTCATTCAGAATTTGTAATTTTCGGCAATAAATCTTCTTTTTCTGAAAAAAATTGGATAAATTTTGTCTTTTTTAGCTCATTTTATGCACTCAAAACTGAAAAAAAAACTCTGAGCAGACCCAAAATAAGCTCCGCCCCTTTTTGGGTCTGCTTAGCTCTAAGCAGTCCCAAATCTCTGTTTCTCTGCACACCCTCTCACTTTCTCCTTATCTCTCATTCTCTCGATATCATGATTTTTATGGGGTTTCGAAAAACGGAAAACATAAATTTTCAAAAATGGCCGAAAAACAACTCTGGCACCCAAAAATGGAAATTTCAGAAAAAAATTGGATTTTTTTCAGAATCGCCATCTACCGCAAATCATGTGCACTTCTTGAACAATCGCGTGAAATGACGGATGTAAGAATTTTGTCTTCTGAATTCTGAAAATTCTGAATTTTTGCAGATTTTGGGTCGTCTGAATGAGTCGAGTAAGCAAAAATGGGAATCGACGGCCTCGTCGACGAGTTCAGAATTGGAGAATTTGGTGGACACGATCAAAAATACTGAAATTGAGGCTGAAATTGATCGAGCTGTCAAAAAGTATGAGGAATGTGTGAAGAAGGTGGACTCGATTATTGCGGATCTAAAGTGAGATACAGTACCCTACAGTACTCCTCCATATACAGTACCCTTTTAGGTCTCAACTGGAAAATGATGAGCTCGTTGAGATGCAACGTAAACGTGCCGAGATGGAGGAGAAGGATCGTAGAGAGGCTGAAGAACGAGAGGCGGCAGAGAAGGAGAGGCAATTGTGAGTGCTCTAGGGTTACTGTAGGTGTACTGTACTTTTTTGTAGACGTCGCAAAATGGAAGAGGAGCGCGAAAAGGCGCAAAAGGAATACGAGGCTCAATTGGAAAAGCAGAAATTGGCGGAAAAGGCGGCGTTGGAGGCGGAAAATGCGAGAAAGGAGCGGGAGAATCGCGAAAGATTGGATGGATTGGTCTCGGCACGATTGGCCAAGTCGGATGGGATTCAATTGATGCCGCAGGAGACGTTGTCGGCGGTGGCGGCGGCTTCGTCGCAACAGTGAGTGTTTTTGGGACTGCTTAGAGTTAAGCAGTCCCAAAAGGGGGCGTGGCTTATTTTGGGACTGCTTAGAGTTAAGCAGTCCCAAATCTCTATCTAACTGCGCCTCTTCATTTGGGACTGCATAGAGCTAAGCAGTCCCAAAAGGGGCGTGGCTTTTTTTGGGACTGCTTAGATATAAGCAGTCCCAAATCTCTATTTCTCTGCGTCTCTTTATTTGGGACTGCTTAGAGTTAAGCAGACCCAACAAGGGGCGTGGCTTGTTTGGGTTCGTTTTGATTTTCAGAATCCCCATTTAATTTTAAAAACAATTTTTCCAAAAAACTAATTTTTAGCTGAAAATTCGGAAAGGCTATTTTCAGCACTCAAAAATATCCATTAAATTTAAAAAATCTTGAATTTTTTGCTGAAAATCTGAAATTTCAAAATCTTATCAGAGTTGAAAAAAATTTTGAAATTTGGAAAATTGAAAACTCATTTTCAGTACTGAAAAAACCATCAATTTTCAGCTGAAAATCTGAATTTCCAAGAACTTCAGAAAATCTGAAAAAAAATGTAAGAAAAACCTCACAAATTTGAACTGAAAAAAAATTTTCAAGATTTTTTATTTAAAAAAATTGTGCAAGTTGAGCAATAAAAATATACCGTTTTAATTTTTGAAAAAAAAAATGCTCCAAAATTTTAGTTTTTTCTGAAATTTACCCAATTTTTGTATGAAATTCGGATTTTTTCCAGAAAAACCAACTCGAAATACGACTTGTCCAACTGGAAATATGCGGATCTTCGTGACGCGATCAATACTAGCAATGGTATCGTAGCCCCCTTCTTCACCATCATTTTCACCATTTTTTTTTTTTGCAGACATGGAACTTTTGGTGGCGTGCAAAGAAGAATTCCATCGTCGTCTTCGCATTTACAACGAGTGGAAGACGAAAAATTCGAGCTCGAAAAATTTGGCTCCACAAATTTTGGGTGCCTCTTTGACCTCTTCGTCGTCGTCAAGAATGGCTTCGATGGCTCCACAATTGAATCCGGCTCTCACGCAACAAAGATATTTCAAAATGGCGTTTGCGGTCGAGAATTCGATGAAAATGCAGTCGGGTTTGTGCTATGCGCATTTTAATGGACAATATATTCAGCGACAATTGACGTTGATTCCACAACAAAAACCACAATTGATGATTGCCGGTGAGCTTTTTTTGTCAGTAGCATTGAATTCAGCAGGTCGGGAAACATAGGGGCACATTTTTAGTTTTTGAAAATTCATAAAATAGACCCAAAATAAGCTCCGCCCACTTTTGCGACTGCTTAACTTTGGGTCTGCTTAGCTCTAAGCAGTCCCAAATGAAGAGACGCAGAGATATAGAGATTTGGGTCTGCTTAGCGCTAAGCAGTCCCAAAATTGGGCGTAGCCTATTTTGTGGCAAATTTATGGAATTTAAAAAAACTAAAAATGTACACTTATGTTTTTTGACCCGCTGAATCCAATTTTGCTGAAATTAGAAAAAAATTTTGACGTTGAGAAATTTACTGGGCTCAATTTAAGTCTGCAAATCTGAAATTTTCCACTTTTCTTCAAAAATCACTATTTTTGGTACTTTTATTTTGAAAAAATACGTTTTTTTCTGAAATTTGAGTCAAAGCGTGGAAATAACATGGAAATCATGATTAATCCCGGAAAAAAATGGAAATTAGTTCAATTTTTTCTTCAAATTTTTCAATTTTTTCCTCAAATTTGCTATTTTTGAGATTGAAAATTACCTAAATTTATTTTTCGGCAAACTTTTTTTTTAAATTAAAATTTCATTTTTTGAAAATAATGGATTCAGAATCTGATAAAAGTTCATTTTCTTATTCTCAACGTGAAGATTTGCTTCTGATTTTAGCATAATTGAATTCAGAAGGTCAAAAAACATAGGTGTACATTTTCAGTTTTTTAAATTCCATAAATTTGATACGAAATAGGCTCCGCCCCTTTTTGGGACTGCTTAGCGCTAAGCAGACCCAAATCTCTATATCTCTGCGTCTCTTCATTTGGGACTGCTTAGCGCTAAGCAGACCAAAAACTATTTTTAATCCAAATTTTATAAAAATTGGTGAATACACCAAATCGACCCTGCTGATTATGATTCTGACATCTAAATTGCTCAATTTTTCTTCTTCCACAGGCAAAGATGACATGCGTATGATTGATTTGCCACTTGAACAAACGGGTCTTTTGCGTAAAAAGGGTGCCGAAATCTCGGCTGGCGACTTTGACACCATTTGGCAACACTATGGCGGACAACCCGTCACCAAATGGACACCATGAAGAGAAGAGCATTACTGGATACCTTCTTTTTTTTTTTCTTGTGCATTCATTTTATTTTTCCTCTGAATGTGTCATTGTGAAATCCGCCAAAAAATAAACAATAGTTTGCGATTTGTGTTGTTTTTGTTGTAATAATATTATATTTCTCTGCGTCTCTCTCATTTTTTGTCGTCTGAGATTTGCACGCAGTTGGTGTTTTATACGAAACTTTATTTTTTTTTTTTTTTTACTCGAAAA